>VWPW01015155.1:25077-51923 GCA_013389825.1 Crypturellus undulatus
GTCAGCCGCGGCGGGGATGGAGGCGGAAGCGGCGGCGGCGCCGCGGTGAGTGGGGAGGCCGGGGGGTCCCGGGCTCTTCCCGTCCTGGAGCCGCCGGGCCGAGCGCGGGAGCCCCGCGTGCCCCGGCCCTTCCGTCGGCACCGGCTGCGGGCGGAGCTGCGGGTGCCCGGGAGACGCGCGGCGCTGGGTACTGGGGGCTGCGTCTTAAATCACAGCAAAAGAAACCGTCCCTTGGGCCCGGCGGGGCGTTTTCCGCGCGTTCCGGAGCGAGGTCTCCGCTACCTGCTCCTCTCCCCAGCAGCTCCCAGTTTGGAAGCCTTCTTGCAGGCTCCTTGCAGGAAGGAGAACATTTCAACGTGTTGTGATTTGTCTCTCTTCCATCGCTTTCCCCCCTCTTATTTTAGAAAGTAAAAGCCTTTTGCATAACTGCCAAGAACCGCAGGCTTCAGGCAGGGGGTAGCTGGGTGACACATGGGGCGAGTGCAGACGGAGCAGCCCTGGAGCACCGGGAATGGCCCCAGCGAGGGCCCTGTGCGTGTCTGGAACCACCTGCAAGGGGCCTGTCTGCAGTGCCAGGGTGGGAGGGCAAAAAGGAAGCAAAAAAGTCTCCTGGGTTTCCAGGGGAGGGAGAAAAGAGATCCCTCGGCATCCCTCGGCCGGTAAGGACAAGGGCAGGTGAAACATGATATTTCACGCTGCTACAAACCAGGCAAGCTCGCAGCAGGAGGTGCCCCGTGGGCAGCACGGACGCTGTTGACCGATGCAGCAAGTGCCAATACGCCACCCAGGTGCTCACCTTATAAAACATCCTGTTTTTTTCTTGTCTCTTTAATGAATTTATATGAAATGACTGCAGCTTGTTCTAAAGAGTCTCTGTGCCTGGAGATCTCCCCAGCAAAGGCGCTGACCTGTTCGCTGCCAGGAGCAGAGGAGAAGTCGCTGTGCGTGTGATGCAGACTGGGGAGCCCTGTGGATGCAGTAGGGGTACGTGTGTGGCAGTCACCTATACAAACATGCTGCTAACTCAGACTTTGTAAGGCCAGCACAAAGGATCTGTAGTAATCACTAAGGGTGAGTGACTTTTATCCAGTGCAATTTAAAAGTTCTGGAATGCTATGTGATCTGTGGTTTGGTTTGGTAATGATTTCTGACCTACTCTATAATTGGTGCTGGGATTGCTGCTTTAATGCTATTTTTCACCCTGGAGGGGTTTGCTCTTCTTTTGCACTAGTAGAACGTGTTTGCTTTGCTTGACTAAACAGATCAAGTTTCTCTACTTGAACCCGTGACTGTTGTGAAAATTGCCTTTAGAAAGATGATTTTTCTCTTTAAAAAATAACAAGTGCTTTCTGAAATGGCATTTACTTGTGTCCTGGAGAATTTTTTTAATTTACTTGCTGTGAGTGGCATGATAGCTGCACTGGAAGGTTAATTACCTTTTAAGAAGTACAAAATCTCCTGAGTCTGGAGAAATTTTATGCAAGTTTCCTGTTTCCTGGACACTTTTGTAAGTGAGATTGCAGGAAGGGGAAGAGTTTGACCCACGGGTGCTGCAGCAGGTGACTGCCCAGTGCATTCCCTGCAGTGCCGCATGGTGCATTGGATCAAAATGAAGCAGCCTCCTTTTGGGAAGACAGCCACAAAGGGGACACTACGTCTTAATTGCAGCACAGTTTGGAGGCTGTTTTGCCATGAATGATTGCAACATATGATTGTGGCTTTGAAAATGTCTGCTTGGCAAAAAGGAAACCTTTCAGCTGTAAGGGATCTGAAAAAGCAAAAAAAACCCAACAGTCTAAACTAATTGTCGTGTTTGGTTTCTAAAATGGCCAGACATGGTCTGACTTCATTGTTCCGTGAAAGATCTAAACACGATGAACAGCAAATCTGATCCATTGCTAGAATTTTTCCCAGAGGAACTGACATCTTGTGAGGTTACTGTAATTAGAAATGTTGTGGTCCAGTATCTTACAGATGGAAAATGAGCTAATACTTCCATCGCAGTGATATTTATATGGTTTCAGTTCAGTAGTTCTCATACAGGTGAATTTTTGCTCTTCTCTTTTCTTTCCAGCAGTTCCAGCTGATCAATAACGTTAGTGTGTCTTTCAGATTTAGCTGCAGTTTGGCTTCAACCACTTGCTGCAGAAGTTTCCCTGGTTCCAGAGGTGATCAGAGGAGATCTGTAAATCTCTGTTGTAGTTCTGAGAGAAGAGGAAAGTGAGTGCCTCGTGAAGGTGAGTTATGCTGGAGAAAGCTTGGAGACTGATTTGTGTTGTGGATAGGAGTATATAATATAAAATGAAATTTTGTGAGACATCGGACTTTTCTATAAATTCTGGATCAGAGCCAGTTTGGGTATGTTGTGTGTGGATTTTTATTATTTCTTTTTTTCCTTCTTACTGAAGTTTCTCCTCTGTGGCCTCTCGTGGCAAGGCCTGCTGTGGCTGAGCAGAAATCTGATGCTAGCTAGCATATCAGGTGTAGGCAGCATGTGTTAATAATGCAGTGACACAGGATTCTGCTGCTGCACATTTCATTTTAAGGTGCTTAGATGCTTTGAACTCGCTGGTAGGTTATTTTGTGCCTCCTGTGAAAGGGAGACAAAATGCTCTGGTGCTAGAGGAGGGTAAAAAATCATCTGAAAAAGTGCACTGTCATTTTCTGTTTGTCTTAATTAAGCTCCTTTCCAGACTTCTTTGTTGTTCAGAGCTCAGACTGTTTCACATGCTGTTAGCATGTACTTTGGCAACTGCAGGCAATGGGATTTCCCACAATGTTTGAGTCGTTGCCATTGCCCTCTCTGATCATTGTTCTGACTCCCCATATGCTCTGGCAGGAGTGCAAAGGGCATTATTCAGATGCTGAAAGAAAACAGAAGGGAATTGCTCTAAAGGCATTGAGGGCTCTTTGTAAGCAATGACTCCTCTGGTCAGTACTGCTAAAGAAGGGGAATTGCTGGGGCTGACAGTATAATTACTACTGATTTTTATTGTTCTTGTCCCAGTCTAAATGATGGTGGTGTGATTTATAATGTGTCGTAAAAATAGGCCTTCAGTACAATGTTAAGTTGGTGTCAGCTTTGAACCAAGGAGAGTAGAAGTTTTGTACTGGCTTTTGGAAGAACTATGGGTGCTGGAAGTACTTGGCTCTGTCTTAGACATTCTCCAGCTTTGTGCTCCAGTGTGACTCGTTGGAGAGGCTGGTCGAGGTTGTCCTGGCCTGGCCTGTCATGGTCTGAGTTGCAGACCAGGAGTTTCTACAGGGTTCAAGAAGGACCAGCCCTCCCCACCAGTGCAGACAGGGATGTGAGAGCAACAGGATTTGTCTGGCTCGTCCCGAGAGAAGTCCTGGGCTCCTCATGTAGCCCCTGTCTGCCTTCGGCCTCTCTTACTGCAGCGATGAAGGCTCTCATTGCTGACTCTAGTAAATCATTTGCTCAGCCTATGACTGGGGACTTAAACCTTTAACCTGCTCAAGGACTTGGAGCTCCTCCTCATGACTGTCCTACATAGAACTGCCCCACCGGTTCCCCACTGTAATAAAGAAACAGCAGCCAGTGGCGAGGTCCGGATGGGAAAGCTGGATGCACAATCATTTTTCCTGTTGTCTTTTACATTTGGAATCTGCCACTGACTTTTCTTGTCAAGTTTCTTTCAAGCTTTGAATTTGGTTTTGAAGTAGCTGCACTTACGGAGTTGTCCCTCTTGTTGCTGCTAGACTGATGTGAAGGGCAGATGAGGTCTTCGGAGTGCAGCTCTCTGGAAGAAGATACAACTCCTACATTATTGATTTAATTGAACTCACATGGTGTTGTGCAGCTTGAATTAAATGGGCTGGAGTGAGATCTTGTACATGATGTACTGTTGTAGAAGAAATGACAGTATTCTTAGTCTGGAGTAAGTGCTTCATAAATACAGCTTTGATAGTCGAATGAATGATGTCGTTAGCTAGGTGACTGAGAGTGTCCAAGTCACTCAACCTTCTGCATTGCTGTAGTTTTGTTGTCCTTTTGTGACTTGCACCTAGAAGGGGCCTCTACAGCCCTTCTCTGTGGTGGGAATGGACTGCTCTCAGCATGGAATTGCTCCTTTCTTGGGAACTATATGAAGTCTTGCTGCTCTCTCCTTTTCTCCCACTGAATTTGCCTGGTCAGTGCAAAATGGAACTCACATGAGAGCCAACCCCATGTGAGGGGCTTTCTAGGAGTTGCCCTTTGCAGTTTGGTTCTTTTTTGGGCCTCTGTGTTGTAGGGCTGGGCACAGTGCCCAGCAGTGCACTTGATGCATCCCTAAAGAGCAGGGAGATGAGATTGGGTTGTGTGGCTGCCGGGAGGAACCTGGCCTGCCACGAGTGACTCTCCAGTCTTGTTTTGCCGAACCTGTAAATGAGCTTCTTTGTAAAACACGACATGTAACGAGTGGCGCTGTTGTTGGACTCCAAAGTACCACCTCTCTCCATTGTATATTGGTGACTGAGTTGAAAGTTGCTTTCTGCAGGGGAAGCAAATTGTTTGGGCAGATAATCTGGGCATGTGACTGTTAGGGCACAGTCATGGAAAATTGGCTTGGTCATCATGTTTATTTGCTCTGATATAACTTTTTATGACACACTGTCATGAAGCTTTTCCCAAGGCTACTGGAATGTGTTATTCCTTATTTTTTTCCTTCCTCCCCTCCTTTTCTCCCCCCCTTTTTTTTTTTAAGGAGCATTGTTAGAGGCCTAAAAACTAAATATAAACTCGATTTTTATAATTATTATGGATGTTAGATTGTAGACTTCTCTCTCTGTGTGCTTAGTTTTTTGGTTTCTCAGAACAAATCAACAAAAAACAACCCGATGTTATTGTAGCTGTAACTCAAGGTATTCTCACACGGCTTCTCTGTTATTTCAAAATCACCCTCGTGAGTGCCAGAAGAAGTTTTTGGTCAGGTTGTTTTTGGGAGGGTGTTGGCTGCCAAAGGTTTTTATCCCATGCCCTCTGCAATAGGAAGCTCTTGGAGAAGGGCATCCTTGCGTGTAGCTTCTGCACTTTGCTTTGCTGCAGCCCTCAGGAGTGGGAGAGAGGAGCCTGGCCTTTTCTATCAGAAGGATGATAATCAGAAAAGCTGAAGAAAAATGGTTTCATTATTTGGAGGAAGGGGGGGGAGTTGTCCTCCCCAGGTGCCATTTCAGTAATTATAGATAATGGCTTCTAGCAGGGGAAACTAAAATAGCAATTATTAGCTCTTCTTCCAATCTGATGAAATCAAATTTGCCCAATTTTAGTCTCAGCTCATGTCCTCTTTTTACCCCCGGAGGTAAGTGGTCATTCTCTAGCCTTCTTTGGGACTGGGTTACAAAACAATATCAAATAGTTTCTTATCTGAGATGCTGGTGTTTTGTTCCTAAACAGAATGCTTTGGTGTTTTGTCCTTTTTCTCTTTCCCCAGGGAAACTCCTTTGTTCGTTACACCAGGGAATGGCTTTGTGTTAGAATATGAAAGTCAGATGTTTCCTTTCACTTATCCAGGCAGAAATCAGGCTGCAATATGCTGGAAGTGGCAGGGAGTCTTTTCATCAAAATGAGCTTTTGGTGTCTCTTTCATGAGACCCCCACAGACCACATCAGCCTCTTAGGCATAAAGATCTTGGGGGTTTGTAGCTTTCTTTGTCCTTACTCCAGGCTTTGCAGTGCTGATTTCCTCCTGCTCCAAAGCACTAGTGGCATCTCTGCATCCTACAGGCTTTCCCCTTGCTGCATGTGGGAGACCTCCAGGGCCGGAATCACTTTGTATGCAGCTGTATGACAAGGCACTGATGTAGTTACCTACTCTTAAAGGTTTCCAGCTTCAATATCAGGTAGTCAGAGAATATTTTGTCATTTTTGCTCTATTCCAAAATTTGTTTTAACTGCTCTTTCTGCTGTAGGTGAAGGAGGAGAAGGCTGCTCAAGTTGCTGCTGATGAATGAGCTGTAATGGACAGCAAAGAGGCAGAAGCTGAGATCCACCCTCTGAAGCATGAGGATGTAAAAGCTCAAGAGAACCATGAGAACTCTGTTGAGAGAAGAGTTGGCAGCAAGCAGTCCCCACGACTGTCTCGACTGTCCCGGTGGCGCACTGCTGCCTTCTTCATCTCGTTATTTCTGTGTCTGATTATTGTGTTTGCTTTCTCATTTGTCATTCCTTGCCCCGAGAGGCCCGTTTCTGAACGAACATGGTTCCGAAACTATGACGACGCAGGTGAGCTTGGTGTAACAGAAGAAACACTTGCTGACAGTCCTTTTCCTTTGTGTTAGAAATTTTGATTGTGGAACTCTCCCTAAAAGTGTTCTGGAGTCAGGCCTGCAGGGATGGTGCCTTTGGGAGCAAGAACTGTGAATGCCTGACCTGGATATGCAGTGGCCCATCGTAATTGAAGTGGCCTTCCAGGAGGTGTTTACAGGATATAACAGAGAAGTTAGATGCTTCTCTTGGAGCTCTAACAAGGTAGCAGACTGGCCTCATTTGGAAGTGAGGAAGGTTATCTTGAGAATAAATGTTTATTGAGGTTTGGTCTGTAAAATGTTCCCTTGAAGTTTGAGCTCAGGTGTGGGAGCAGTTATGTGTTCTTCCTCTATCAATATGACTTTCTGACCTATCTGTGGCTAAAAGAGGAAGAGGAAATTTGTCTTGTTTTAATGAATTGCAGAGATTTGTGGTTGCTTTAATTGACTCTATAACCTAGGTACTGATCCTTGGTGGCTCTGCATTCACTTCTGTGAATGCTTTTCTTTAGTCTCCTGTGCAGTGGTTGTGCTTCATATATCTGCTGCAAATGCAGACCTAGTGTTCACCAACAAGGACTCAGCTCTGTGCTTTAATGCCTAACTCTGAAGGACTGTTACCTTGAACAAAAGGAGATTCATTTCAGCTGGGAGTGAGAAAGATGTTTTATCTGGAGCTCAATGTTCTGTGGGTTATTTATATTTTGGGAATAGCAACCCCACACTAAGACCAGAGTTTTTTGTTTGACATTTTTCAAATTCTGGATGCTTGGCTGTATGGGAAGACAAATCGTCCAGGGAATGTCAAATGAGAGAAAGCCTTGGGCATTAACTGCTATTCCTTAGTACTCATGTAGATGCATTTTTTTGTACAGAAGCCAGTTTGTTGTGATGTAGCACTGTTGCTGAGGGAGGGAGTGAGTAGGTCTCTAGGAATTTGTATTTTACTCCAGTTAGGCCTGTTGTTGATTCGGGCAGTTCTTACAAGTGTCTAACTTGTGATCTCTTTTACAGTTGCCTACCAGTTTCTGGCTATAGAAGATGTGAACAAGGACAAAGTGCAAGATGTCATCTTTGTTTTCAAAGCTAGCAATGGCAGCAGCAACTTCAACAGATCCTGTTTGGTTGAAGGTAACTAATTCAGAAATAGAAGGCCTTGTGACAAGGACTCTTTTTTTCTCTTTCAGTTTTGATAAGTGGGACTGCTCTAGCAAATGTCTTGAGTTAGATACTTCTGTGTGATTGTTGCCCTTCATTTTAATTCTCCTTTGTATTACAAAGCCAGAGGCACTGTGTGCTTCTGCTAGAGGGAAAATGGGGGTAAGGGATGGAGAGTGGGAATGGGAGAGAAAAGCAATTAGCTGTGTGGGGAGAGGAAGAAGAAGAAGATGCCAAGTCACAGTGCTGAGGTGATGCAGAGCACCAAAGGTGGTTTTGGCACGCAGTTTGACATGTATTCTCTGCAGGTCTGCCTTCTCCATGTGCCTTCGTCGCTGCTGTGTCTGGCACAAATGGCAGCGTTCTCTGGGAAAGGGCTGCTGCTGAGGATGTCGAGTGGGTGGAGTGTGGCATCAAGCACCTTGGTGGGGCTGAGGCCCCAGGTTGCCTAGTTGTGGGGAAGCCAGTGGCTCTTACTGCAGTTGACCAGCAGACAGGTGAGTGGTGAGCAGGATCCTC
The DNA here is from genome assembly GCA_013389825.1 of Crypturellus undulatus. Classification (NCBI taxonomy): domain Eukaryota; kingdom Metazoa; phylum Chordata; class Aves; order Tinamiformes; family Tinamidae; genus Crypturellus; species Crypturellus undulatus. Next base: position 33,001 of record VWPW01015155.1, read on the forward strand.
CTGAAACCCAGGGGACGATGTTACTTGCTTTCCTCACTGGACGTCCTTCACACTTTTGAGGCTAGGAATGTCAGCATGACATGCTGGTACGTGAGTGGTGTGCACAGGGCTTGGAAACCTTGCCAGAACCATTGCTACGCCTTTGAGAAGTACCTGTTCTCTCAATCTGCCTCTCGGGATGGACTCTTGTGGTGTTTTGTGCCCGTTGCAGTACTGTAGGAACAGCTTTTCAACATCTTTTGAAATAGGAGAAGCAGTCGCTAGCTGTGAATGTTACTGTATACACTTACAGGTTGGAAAGAAACCTGAGATTCTTCTCAGTCAGTCTTTCATGTGTGAATGCTAGGAGTGCCTGCAACAAGAGCAATGGGAGTTCCAGGGATTTAAGATCTATAAGTCACTAGGGAGAGCACTTGGGATAAGTTTGTACTTAAATTGCCACTACTGACTCCAAAAATTTGCCAGTCTCTTTTACTAGTCGAGGGTTTTTCACAGTTTCTCTAGGAAGCTTTCTTTATGTCTGTGTTTGCAGATCAGAAGATTCTTCCTCATCTTGCCTAGAGGAGGAGGGGGTAAAGAATACTTGAATTCATTATGTATTTCATCTTGTACACCTTGAACTTTCTTCTCTGAGAGATCTCCATTTTGGGGGTCACTTGTGCAAAGACTACAAACCATGTGCATTCTTCCTTGGAAACATGCCTAAGATCCCATCTTCTGTACCTGATATTGCACCTTCTCTTTTCCAAAAACTGGGGGAGAGATAGCAAGATGAGGAAAAAGCTGTTTCCTTTGCTTTTTCTTTCCCCTATAGATAGAATGAGCCCAAGCACGTAAGCATGCATGCACATGCACAGATATAGCTAGAATGCTTCTATGTTTTAGCACAGTTTCTCCTTCTCAGTAGGCTTTCAAACAGGCTATTTATAGACTTTTAATGGAATAGTTGCTTTTAGGTTGAAATATAGAAACGTGGCTGCTAAGCCAAAGATATGCAGCTAAAGATGACCATAAAGAAATAGCACAACCATATGGAGAAAGAATCAGGCTAAGCCACGAGTCAAAGGAGCAATGCAGTAAGAAAGCACTCCATAAATAAGTTAAAAGCAAAAGATTAAAAATTGCTTCAGACAGAAAAGGGAATAACCCAGAAGCAGACTTATTTGATACCTTTTTGTTATGGCTTGAAGTAGGTTAAAAGAGGTTTCCTAGTGCACTTGACTTTAGCTGAGTATTAGGAGGGCAGATCAGAATAAAGTCTCCATTCTGTTAGATATATTTAAGGTGAAACAGTCTGAATTTTATCACGTTTTGCTGAAAACAGTAGCCAGAACAATCTTTAGCTGTTAATGATTCACTGTTGTGGAAAATTGGTGAGATTCCAGGGATCTTAGTCTGCTTAGCCTTGGTCTGTGGGAAGACTGAAGGAGAAGTAAGCAGATTATCATCTGAAAGGGTCTGGGATGTATTTTTGATCTTCAGACACTGATAAAATTAGTGCCTTTCTATCAGTTCAGTCTGTGTTGAACCTTATTTTCTTTATTGGCAGAATAACTGGCCTGAGAAAACAAGAGAACAACTGTAGGTATTGTGTTCTTCTGTTTGTGCAGAATATTTAACATTCCTTCATGTTTATCCTAAAAGCAAACTGGGACACAGAAGCTTAAGATGAGCTGTTCTAGGTCAAAGCAAAGGTCCGTGTAGCTCAGTTTTTCATCTCTGCTGTCACCAGAAGCAGAATCCCAGGGAAGAGCACAGGAATAAGTGTGTTGCGACACATTCTCTCAATACCTTGTCCTCCAGCAGCCTGCCCTGTGAATGTTGTGAGCAGGTCAGATCTGACTGGTCTTGTAAGGAGTAGAGGAGATGGGAACCTGCAGTGATGGATGTGTGAAACTGCTCTGCAGGCAGCTGCTAGCTAAACCTGGACTCTTTTGGTCTGGGGAATGTGACAGGGAGAGAGAAGTGTATAAAACTGTGAGTGATAGGAACAGAGAATGATTTACTGTTTTAGTTCTTCATAGCTGCCTGATTCTTTTGTGAAAGGGGTAGCTTCTAAGAAAGCAAAAAGGGGAATACTTCATACCCACTATATTCTGGATGCCAAGAGTTTACATGCAACTAGTTAAACAAGTGTGCAAGGACCTGGGAAAAGAGTCAAACAGACCGAATACTAAAGCTCTGCTTTTGCCTCAGGTGGCCTGTTGGCTGCCGTGGCTGCACAGTGGAAAAGCAAAGTATTTCTGTGTGTTTCTGGAGCACCACAAGCCTGGGGCCAGCAATCTTGCATCCTCTGCAGCTGCTTGAAGGAAGAGCTGGGCTCAGTCATCTAAACCCCCATTTTTATTTTCCTTCCAGAGCAAACGACGTACCCCACCTTCACTCCAAATTAAATTTCCTGTCTGGGTACGTGTCTGCTTTTCATCTTGGCTAACGCTGCCCTGATTTTGTTGTGATCTTGGGCTCTGAGGATGCACAGTAGCACTCTCTAGGTATCTGACAGTGTAGTCAGATCTACTGTTAACAGAGCAGGATGGGACTGGAAACAGTCCTCATGGAGCACAAACTACTAGGAATATGAAAGTTTATTAAGTCTGATGTTTTGTTTGGAATCTGTCTGATACCTGCTTCTATTAGATCAGACTTCCTTTGAAACAGTAAGACACTCTTCCAAAACCGTTTTCACTGTCAAACCAACAAAGAAGACAGCCATGAGCATTTAAAAATGCATTTCAGCATCTTGATTTTTATTCTGTAGCTTTGGACTGTGTGGAAGCCAAGATAAAAATTATTTAAAACTTATGTTCTCTCCTTCTTTATCTGCTTGTTGTTTTGCAGGGATGAGGTTCTTTGCTTTCCCATTATTTCCTAGGGGCACTCTTCTATTTCACATCTGTTGTCATAGTAACAAATCCAAGTACTTTTTCAGTGTTTCAGTGAAAGCTTGGGAGGAATCATACTGGAAATGCAACCTGTCTTAAATTATTGCAGGCAGCAGAGAAATTCCTTGGCATGTGGTACAGCTCCCTTCCTGACAAAGAACAGATGTTGCTTTGCATTCCTGGAATGATGATTGTGGTGTGTGTGATACTGTTTAAAGGGGAGGGTAACCATTTCTTCCAGGAGCACATAGTCCCTTAAGTCGTCCTTAAAAAGAAAAACCCTGATAAAGCACCCCTGCCCTGCCCCCTGCAAATTCCACTGCATATGGCCAGTGGTTGGAAAACCTCCAGCAGCCCAGGGTGGATTTTATCCAAGTAAAGCCACTCGGATTGCTTTTGAGTTGTTGAAGAGATCCCTTCCTCCAGTTAAAAAAAAATCCACTATCTGAATTTACCAGAAAAAAAAAGAAACTGAAGAGGTTGTTTGAATTCCCTTTTGTCCCTTCTTCAAAGGGAAGATGTTGGGATTAAACTGCATAGTGACCGACCATGTCAGCTGGGAAGATCTGCAGGAGTCAAGTTCCAGGAAAACATTTTTTTCTGGAGGACCCAGAATACACAAATTAGAGCTCAGCTTCTTGTGGTCCTGAAGGGCTTTCCACACATGTTTCATCACACAGTATCTTTTTTTTTTTTTTTTCAGATCACAAAAAAGTGATCTGCCGTGAACGTGCTGGGAAGCTTGTAAGCTGCAGCCAGGAGAAGCAGGATGTTCTTGTAGCCTGCTGATTGCTTTTCGCCTAGGATGTAGGATGCATTTTACAGGCAACTAGGATTATTTTCCAGTATCAGCTGAAATCCTAGATATTGGAACTTAGTTGAAATGCAGAAATACAACAAAATACCCTGTGTCAGATATAAATTTGATTTGTTGCTAAAGGGCTATAAATGACTGGCTCCTGCAAAGTACTTTGAGGAAAAGGACATTTAAAAACCTTTCACCATGAAGTGCATGTTAGTGAATGTTTTCCAATAACAATGTCTTCTAGGGGCAGTTCAATGGAGACAGTCCAGTGACTTTGGAGTTAATTATACTGTGCTGACTCCCTTGTCAGTGATTCCAGATGTGGATAGTGATGGTGTTCAGGACCTGATAATCTTTATTGCCACAGAAAATAAGGTATGTCGCCCTAACACTGTGATAAACCCTGTGCCTAGGCTACAAGGCGTAACATTGATTCCACTCTTGGAGTGGCATCTCGGAGGAACTGCTCAGAAGCCTTTGAGTTGGGGTGCCCTCTTTCCCAGACTCCTGCTCACTCTGTGCTCACAGGCTGTGTGCGGAATGAGCCCAGGGAAGAAGAGAAATGGAAGTGAACAAACCCTGGCAGGGTTAACTCCTAGATCAAAGTGTAGGGACGTTAACTTATAAAGTGCTGTCAGACAGCACTTTTGTGAAGTATCGGCCTTTTTGATACCTTTCAAATCTGAGCCTATGCTCTGCTTTGCCCACTTCTTTTCCTGGTGCCACTGTCCTGGTTAACTAGGACACCAATTAACTAACTGGTTCTAACTAGGGCTCATTTAGTGATACAGTCTCTATTCCATGTTGCTTATTACATTTCTCAGAGGGGAAAAGTTGTGTAGCTAACTGTGTTAGTATGAATACATTTATGTTTGCATGGCGCAGCATCTTCTGCATGTGCAATTTGTCCTGCATAAAGCATGCAAAAATGTTGGTTCCCTGCAGGTCCATCAGAGGAATGGGTGCCCTGTGGTCTCATTCCAGAGCTCCCTGAAAGCAGATTCAGTTTTGCTGCCCAAGGCAATGTTGTTGCCAGAGTCATCAGAAATTCTGCCCTCTTTTACTCCTACATTTCTCCTTTGTTTTCTTCCCTTGTTGCTTTTTGCTACTTGTTATCCCAGTTATCTTAAGATTTCTGAACTTTATTTTTTGCTTAGGCAGCCAAGAAATGTTTGAGTGCAGTTTCTGTTCTGTAAAGCTGCTTAACGGTTTGTTTCCCATTTAACTTTTGTAGCTGTCTTGGTGTGAAACCCTCGCCTCTCCTGCTCCTCCCTCCCTCCTTCCCAGAGGACTTGGCAAGAGCTCTCTCAACTTTAAAACTACACCTTTATTTATTTATTGCAGAAGAAGACAAAATGTGCACTGCTCAAATAGAGCTTTGCAGCCTTGGAAAAAGGCAGCCTTGTTGGAAGGGAGGGTTAGTACTTAAGTAAATTAATTATGTTGCTAACAAGGGCTTGGGTTGAACATTAATTCTTCTGATTAGATTATACTGCTGTTTCCTGAATGGGCAGAGCTTTGGGCAGTCCATGGGGAAGGGTCTGTGTGCTCAGATAGCAGCAGGGGCAGTTGGCTGTTTTTTTGCGAGTTCAAATCACCTGCTGTGAGCTTCAGCATAAATGCATCCAGAAAAAAAATGTTTTATTTTCAGGACACATTGCCCATAGCAGCTCATAGAGTTATTTGAGAGCAGTGAGTGAGGTGTTTTTTAGGTGTGTGGTGTATTCTCATTTGTTACATGAATATCATTGGCTGTCACTGTCCTGGGGCAGCTGCCCACCCAGTGCTTGCAGGGAAGGTGGAGCTGCTGGCATGAGCTGGTGTCTCCTCCGGTGCAGGAGGCTGGGAAGAGCTGCTGGACGTGGCTGTGTTGCTGCCTCTCCAGCTGTGCCCTTTGTTCTCCCCAGCTCAATCCCTTCTTCCCCCACCAGACTCTCCAGATTCACTTCAAGAGCAGCAGATATTCTTCCGTTTCCCAGTTTCTTCCTCACGGAATAGAAAAGGGCCTCGTTTGCTGCCTGTCTTGCCATCTCTGATGGATGCAGTTTCTCTGTATGTTGTTTCTCTTTAGCCCAGTGTGCATTGCTCTCTCTAGAACATTATTGTTTCTCAACCATTTAAATTTGATCCCAGGTTTGTGTCTTTGTTCTCCCAGCTTATATATTTTCAGTAGATTCTGTTGCACTGGTACCTGCACAATAAATATAAACAAACCCATTGACTTTGTTTGCCATGGACTCCTGAAGGTGTTAGCAGGAATAGAGTAGGTCTCTCAAAATATGTAGCAGAGCTCCTGTGTGCCATGGCCTTGGGTCCTCCCAACCCTTGTCAGGTTTGTGAGGAGGGAGGCAGAGCTGTGTTGACTGGTCTAGCAGCACAGTACTTTCTGCAGGCTATGCCAGGCACTACAAAAAGCCAAATTTCCCCCTCCTTTGTTAATTTCTTTGATTCTGCTTTTGGGTCTTCTCCACCTCTGCCATGGTTCAGCGGTCTGGGATTGATCTGCACTGTCCTTAGCAGTGATGGGAGCCTGGATCTAGGGATTTGGCAGAGGTGGGAAATCTTGTTGCAAGTGGCTATGCTGGAAGTGGCTTTCAAACTTACTTCTGAGCAAAAGTGTTCCCAGCAGAAGAATCCTGTACCTTGTGCCCGCTCCTCCCAGGACCAGGAGAGGTTTTGCATCTTCAGCTTATGCTGTTCCTGCTCAGTTGCTGTTCAGGACTAGCTGCCCAGAAGCTTTGGAAACCTCCTGGAGTCTGAACAGTTGCAGTGCAACTTTAACACGTGTGGTTTTTTTGTTTTGTCTTGTTTTTCTCCTTCTTCCTCCTGTGTAGATTAAGACATTCATCCATTCAGGAAAAAATGGTGAACAGATAGGATCCCCTGCAAGCCTGGACGTGGATGGGAACGCTCGTTACATCAGATTTGTTCCAAAGCCTGACTCCTACTACTTCCTTTTCTATACAGGTGTGAATCTGCTTGTGACTTAAATTCAGAAACTTTAATCAAAAGAGCAATTATAACTGAAATAAGTCATTACTAAGCAGTGGTCTGAGAGAATATTTTGCATTTCTCAAAAGGTGTGTTGTGTTTTCAACTAGTGAAAGAGCTTTTCAAGACCAAGAGAAAGGGGTCCTTCTGCTTAAATTCAGATTTCTTGCAGACTTAACTAGCATTAAATCGTAATTTTATTTGGAAAAAAAAAAAGTTGAAATTTTAAAGTTTTAAATAGTCGTTTAAATCACAAGTGATTATTGTGGAACACTCAGATAAAAAGTAATCAAAAGGAAACTTGAGTCTCAAAATACAACCACAGCTCTGTGATAGAAGCCCTGAAATTACAGTTGCTCTGCCAGTTTCATCTCAGATGTGGTCTGGAAATTTGTAGAGTACAGTGCAAAGCAGGGTAACTTGCATTCTTGCTTTCTGTGCACAGCAAACTCTCTCTATGGATACTCCCTGAAAAATCTCTACAGTGCAGCAACTGGGATGGAAATGAAGCTTCCCAACCTTCAGCAAGAAGCTCAGTGGGAGAAGAGTATTGACCAAACAACACACCGCTTGCCCCTTCTCGGGTATGACATTAGGTCTTCGGTTTTTGGTGGATTGGAGGGTACTAGTGTTCCCAATGGAATGACTTGCTTTGACTTTACTCTTTCCTGGCTATGTTGCTGTTGACCTAATTGCACATTCAAGCCTCTGTGAGAGTGCTAATGTTGATGCCCTTGTCAGGACCTCGCAGGAAGCAGGCTGGGGTTTCTCTCCTGCATGCAAACCACCTCGGAGGATATGTCCAGTGTGTGACCACTGCAGAGCCTGATGCTTTACCTCTGAGCAGAGCTCATCTTTTGATATCTCGATCTCTGACATCTTACTATGTAGAACAAGCCAGCATCTCCAGCTGAGAAAACGCAGTCATTTCTTTCTTCTTTTTAGCTCTGGGGACATTCGTTACCTAGTAAAAATTCCTACTGGGTCAGGAGAAAACATCTTGATCGTGAAGTCAGAGATGACTGTGCTGGTCAATGGAAAAAATCTTCAGAACTTGTGGACCCTCAACACATCTCGTGTTATAAGGTAATGCTATCTATTGTAGGAATAGTTTGGCATCTTCATTTTCGCAGCAGCAGCATTGTTGTCCTAGATGAAATAACACTGTAGTGTGTTGTCTCAGTATTGTGTTGTATATAATGTATTGTAACAGTATGGTATTGTATTGTTTCATCCAAAACATAAAAACCTGTTCTGTGTTGATATCTGGATTATGCTTTTTGCATTTCGTGTTGTCTGCTAGCAATTACCAGGTGCCATTTCAGAACAGAGGAGCCCAAACTTGGAATCATTCTGTTTCCTGCAATATGTCTCTTATAGCTAGGCTAGGATTTGGGAGTGATCCCAGGCTAAACTAACGTTATAGCAGTCAAATCTCTTACTAGGGGAGTTGGTGGGAGGATACAGACTGCTCTAAAAGAACGGGGAACTTTCTCAGGATGTGTTACGATCAGTCCATTCTCTTTTCTCTTAGTGAGCCGCTGCTTGGTTACTACAAACCCGATGTTCTTGGTATTGTCTTTGAGAGTGACATTGGACCCAACAGGAAGCAGGTTTGCAAGCTCTTCTGTTTAGCTTCTCTTTTCTCTGTCCAGTCCAAACAGGCAGTGAGTTGAGGTGCAGCTGGTAGAGGATGTGCTGTCTCTCCAGCTGCTTGTAGCAGTTTTTGGCTGGGGAAGACTCTTTTTCAGCAATTTCTTGAAGACACTTTAGCAAGTGGCTTTAAAGACAGAGTGTTGAACTCCTTGATACAGCCTGAATAACTTGTGACATTACTGACATGGCCCATCTCAGGCCTAACAGTTCTGTGATGCTCAGCTTCAAGTCTTACCCCATCTTGCCATGTTGCAGGTGCATGTTGCAGCTATGTAGGGTAGGCAGCTGACCTGACCTCCTCCTTTGCTGTGAGTTCCTTTTCTTTCTTCCCTTCTAGGTTATGATTGTTGAGGCTGGATCCGGAGCAATCCAGTGGGACCTGCAGCTGAACTCCAGAGCAGAGAGCCCAGGACCAGCCACACTCTCAACTGCTGATCACCGGTCCACCTTCCTCTTCTGGGGGGAATACGAGAGACCAGGAAATGAAACAGTGAGTGCTGCTGAATGGCTGCTGTGTTATAGACCTTCCTCTAGAATAGGACGGATCTGTCCCCTTTTCCCTGTCTCCAGCACTCTGCAGCACTCTGCACAGGATGATGGGGTCTACACATGCTCTAACTTAGGAGCAGATTGACCTCTGTGCGTGGTCTGGCCATACAGCATCCTCAGGATTCCTTGGCTGTTGGACGTTTCCAGCTTTTCTTGTCCTTAGCTCAGGTCTGTGGAGGACAAGGAGTTACCGGCTCAGTGAGTTGCCCCAGAGCCCTGCCTTGGCACAGTGGGTTGTTACCTCTGACATTGCTACTGTTTGGCCTGGAGCCTTCAGTAGCAGCACTGCACGCAGTGGTCCCTCAGTGGGTGTCCTGCTATGGCCTCGTGAACATCCTCTGCATGCTCCAAGGCAGGATCTGGCAGCTTTGATTGCTCAGCTGCGTGTGGAGCTCGCTGGGGTGAGGGCAGCGCCAGTGGCAGTTTGTGTCTGTGAGGATGCCTGAGCACCAAGTGAGTTTGCTGTGCTTTCCTTGCTCGCTCAGCCAGCCCTAAGGCAAAATCTGTCTCCTGCACATAGCAGACAGGCCTGCTGTGTGCGGGAAGCAGAGAAGAGAGGGATCAGCACCAGCCACAAAGCAGGATTCAGCATTCGTGCTGATGGCATCAGACAAGATGAGTTTGGCAGGCAGGGACTAGCGTCACTGAATGTAGTTTGGCAGGCAGGAAGCAATAGGTGAACCTGATGCAGTTGTTTGGGGTACATGTGGGCCTGTGTCCTGATAGTGTCCTGTTGATTGCAGAGATCCAAAGCTGCTCTCCAGAAGCTCTATCTCTTCCATCCTTCCTACACTAATGTCCTCTTGGAGCTCCGCAATAGCACAGACCAAATAATAGCGTTTGATGGTAAGTCCTTCCAGCTCTTCATCAAGGAAGTGTTGCTGAACAGTGGCCTTCTGGTATCTCCTGGTACCTCCTGAACTCTGTGAGTGCAGCATCAGGCCACATAGCCAGTCCCAGAATCCAGGAACTTTTGCTCAGGCTGGGCATGGTGCCATCCAGCATTAACCCTCTGCTCTGTGTTACAGCCGCGCTGTTTGAGCGGAGCCGTCACGCCTGCTACGTGCTGCTGAGGGGCCCTCAGCCCGGCCAGGAACCAGGGTTTGTGTCTCTCATGAAGCGTAAGCTGAAAGAGGACGTCTCTGAGAGCAGGGTGATCTGGCTGAGCCAGGTGGCTGTGGACAGCGAGCAGTACATCCGGGAGCGCCTCTACAGGATGCGATTCCACAGCCGGGAGTGAGTGTGGCGGGAGAGCAGGAGAGACTACCCCGGCCCAGGATCCTCCAGCTGCCTCTCTCCTGCAGCAGCACTTAGCAAGCCTGGATCATGGTTCCAGATGAGAAGCTGCCTTTCTGGATCCGCAAACCAAAGTGTGGCTGGTAGGAAAGTGCCCCCAGTGTCTGGGTACACCCAGACTATGGGAGCTGCTGCCAGAGCACCTGTCCTTGGAGCTGATGGGGCTTCAGTGTTTGGCCATCACTGAAGTGTTGTCAGTTCAGGGAAGAAGACTTCCCTCTCAGCCCTTCCGTGCCCACAGAGCCAGGCAGACCCAGCCTGTATCTGGAGGGAAACACTTGCTGGAGGTGCCTGAGTTGCTCTTCTTGAGTGCTTGTGTGAGGAGACATGGGGTGTTGATGCCTGGTTACCTTCCTAGGTAACCAAGGCTAGGAAGGTTAGGTTACCATCCTAGTCAGCTTTCCTGACTCCTGGAAGGGAGTCAGGCACTCCTGGATGGCTGTGTGGCTGCAAGTTGATTTGCAGCTGCCCTTTGCTGGTTTGGTAGTAGTGGGGTGTATGTTGTGAAAGACCCCAGCCATGACTGACAATCCAGCTCAGTTTTGCTGAGCCAGCAGGGCATTAAAGTCTCATTATACTTAGAAAATTACCTTTCCCCCCCCCTCCCCCCCAGAAGAACAGACCCACGTTCCTCATTCCTCACTCTACTGTCACACAAGCTTCCCTGCATCTGACTTCAGTGCTGCTGACTTCATGGTCAGGTTTTGCAGCTTTGGCAACTTGGAGGGAGCTGGAATCCCTCCCAATTAATGCATCAGCACCTACCCCTGCCCCAGTGATTATAGGTGATGTAAAACTATCATGAGCTTACTCTGTCTTGATCCCATTGACATAGACACTTTCCTGCTGGTTTCAAGGTGTGGGGGGCTCTAGGATGCTTTTTCTTTTTTTTTTTTTTTTCTTTTTTTTGAAAGTAGAAATGCACTTCAGCTTCACAAGCAGTGTGCAGAGTCTGGAATGCAGCTTGAATAGACTGTTTGGTCCTGGAAGCTGCTGTCCACACACCAGCTGCCTCGAGCACAACCCCGGTGATCCCAGCCCCTGCTTGTGCACCGCTGGTGTGTCACACTGGCTGGAGAGCGGAGAACACATGGGAAGCAGTTAGCTCAACCTGATGGAGTTTGCACCCTAAAAAATCCTCTCAGGTTTTGCTGCTGCTAGAGAGGATTTAGTTTAGTGGTGCCTTTCTCTCTGGTGGTACCTGAAATCAGGACATGTGTAAAAATACTGTAAGATAAGAACCTTGCGTAGGGCTGTGCACATCCAGGTCCCAGTTCCTCTGCTGTGACGTCTACTGAGTTTTGACCTGCTGGGCAGCTCCTGGCTCTGCTGTCTGTTGCACCCGTGGTCCATGTGCACATCTGGAAACCCAGCAGCAAACTGAGCTGCAGCATCAGCCACTGGTCCCTGCGGCTGCAGTCTCAGTGTCTTTCTACGCCTCCTGCTTCCAGGTGCTTTGATAGTTGCCTAAATAATGTGCTTGCAGCCTCTGCCTCCCGCAGCCTGTAGCTCTCCGTGCAGGCGGAGCAGTGTCCCGGTCCCGTAGGCCTTTGCAGAGCCGTGCGCAGGCAGAGCAGTGCTGAGGGGTGTCCAGGCTGTGCTGGGAGCGGGAGGAAGCTGGGAAGGGCTCCCTGGAGAGCCCTGTACAAATGCCCTGCATTGAAAACAGAGCTTTCCCCAGCTGTTCCTGTTTCCCAGCTTTCCTTGGAATGAATTTGGGGACGGAGGCTGCCTCCCCTGCCACATCCCCAGCTTAGGGTGCCTGTTTGCTCAGCATGATAAGGGGCTGAATCCTGGTGGCCCCCCAATCCCGTGGCAGGACAAGCGGCACAGACGGGCACCGTGAGGCAGACGCTCCCTGTTGGGCCCGGCCTGTCCCCCAGCTGCCTGGGGCAGCAGCAGGGCAAGTTCTGGGCTTGCACATTAACCTGATTTGCTGTTGGATGCAGGTTGTCCCGCTGCAATACCCGTTGCAGGGCACAGCTTGCCTGGGCTGTACCCGTATCATAATGACACTGTCTCGGCTTCTCCTCCAGTCACTCTCCGGACCTGACCCTTTCTGCTTGGTACCTTGACTGACTCTTCAGGAGAGCTGGATTCTTTGCTTTGAGGAGGCTTTTCTGGCTTTAAGTTGTTCCTTAATGTTTCTACATAGTTTGGAGACCCAAATCCCTGTGGCAGCTCAATTACAAACATCAGTGCCAAATCAGCATCCTCTTGTAACAAAGCAAGTCCTTTTTCCTTCCTCATTCCCTGTGTAATCTTTTTCTGCTGTATTTAATGAATGACAGTGCCTTGATTCAATAACTCGACTGGGTGATGTTGGTATATATCACTGTGTTATGTACTAGTGTGTTTTTTGACACTAAGACTGTTTGGTTTGGTTCTTTAACTTATTGCAAATTCTGCTGTATAGGACTTGGTCTAACCATAATGGTTTCAATAAATCCTCTTTTGCATTGTTTGTAAATGGTGCCCTGCTTTTGCTGTTGCTGCTGGTCTACAGCTCAGCAAGGATTTGGGGGAACTTGTGGCAGCCTTTCTGCTTCCCTGTGGCAGAAAACCCCTTGCTGGGAGATATCCAAGTGTCCTGGAGCTTCCCGGCTCCCCAGCTCTCTTCTGGTTTTAGGAAAGGGAGCGCTCACCTCTCCTCTCCTCTCCATGCTGGAAGTGTTGGAATCCGATGTTGTGCAGCTCCAGAGTGGTGCTCACCCTGGCCAGGGCTTCAGCTGGGAAGCTCTGAGGCAGCTGCATGATCCAGTGTTGAGTTGGGGTGTTCAGCAGGAGCGGAATGTGTCCATAGGGAAGTGGGGCATGGAGCTGCTGGAAAGAAGGGGCGAGCGGCTCCTTGGGGCTGCTCTTCTTGCACATTTTTACCTTTGGCTGCTCCTAACTCTCAGCTCGGAGCAGCGGTGGATCCCGCTCTAGCAGTGGTCACCCGGGGGTGGTTGTGCTGCGGGGCTGGGCCGTGCCCGTTGCTGCCCGCAGTGCTGAGGCCGGCCGGGCGCTGGCCCTGCCGCCTGCCCTCAACCGCACAGCGCAGGGCCAGGGGACGAGGTGGCCCCGTGCAGAGGAAGCCGCGGTTGAGTAACGCAGCTGGGCCGGCTCATGTGTTCCCCCTGCCTGCAGCGCCGTGACCTGGTTTTGCACCCCTGATTCCTGCTTCAACCCAACAGCTTAAAAATCCCATTTGGGAGCTTGGATTTGGATCAAGCAGGGGGGGAGCCGCGTGGCACGCGCTGTTTCCCGCCAAATGGGGCCATCTGTTGCCGCAGCGGCTGCCAGCCCCCAGCTCCATCCCCAGGGCTGAGCAGCCACACTCGCACGCAGGGGCTGGATGGTGCGAGGGCTGAGGCAACTCTAAGGGAAGCAACGACTCCCCGCAGCCCCCGTGCTGCAGGGAGGGAGGAGGCACCAGACCCAAGGGCTCCCGGTTAGTCTTTCTCAGCTTGGACGTGCTCTGTGCAGGGCCGCAGCAGAGCGGGGGGTGGGAGATGCCCCGGTGCTGGGGGCTGGGTCCACGGGCAGCCCAGGCTGGCCTCCTCTCCAGAGGTGAGAGCTGCCAAGAGCCGCCCTGCCCGTTATGTAAGGGCGAGTGCTAATCCCGCTGCAGCTGGGCTCCGGCTGCGAGGAGGGGAATAATCCCACCGGGAGCACCTCGCTCTGTGCAGCTTAAGGGGACGGGAGCAGGAAAGCAGTTCAGCTGCCAGCACTCCCCGCGTGCCACTGCCAGCCCCACTGCCCCGCCAGCCTTCCTGCCTGCTGCTCTGCCGGCTGGGCCCAAAAGGGGCCTTTCTGCCCCCACGTGTGCCGTATGCGGGCCTGGCCTGGGCACAAGGCCGCAGGCAGGGGCCTGTGGTGCTGCCGGGGCCCTGCTCTGCCCCATATCCCTCCCACCTGGGTCTAGGGGGGACGTCACCCGGGCCAGGAGGTGGCTGCTCCCTCGCTCAGGGCTGCAGGGAGGGGAGAGCCCTACTGACCTCCCAGCGCTGTCTGTGCCCACCCGCTCTGCAGCCTCCCCAGCGCCCCCCCAGACCACACGAGGCACCACTTGGTTCCCACGGGCTCTTTATTGTCTCCGTGTGCTGGGATGGGGGCGACGGGGCAGCCCTGCGCCAGCCCTGCCTGGCTGTGGGCACTAGGCCGGCCTCCCGCCAGGGCATGGGGCTGCTGTGGGGCAAATGGCTTCTCTCCTTTAGAGCTACTGCAGGCAGGGTCTGGTGACGGGGAAGGACATGCTGGGGGCCCGGGCGAGGAGGGGGCGAGCACGATGCTGGCCGCCAGGCACCGCTGCTCCCAGCACTCGCCTGGCCCAGGCGCGGGCAGAGAGGCCCTTTGGGGGAGCCCAGGGACGGTGCCACCACCCAACTGCTCCTGCGGGCGGCCCGGGGCAGGGAGCGGGGCCGGCAGCCCCTAGTCCTCCTCCTCCGGGACGGGGGCGGCAGCAGGGCTCCTGCTCTTCTCCTCCGCCTTGGCCTCGGCGTCGCCCGCGGGCGGTAGCAGAGCCGGGCTGGGGCTGGAGTGTCGCTGCTTGCGCATGAAGGGGAACACGCTGCGGGGCGGATGGGTCAGCCCCAAGAGGCTCCCCCACCGCGCCGGCCCTGGTCCCAGCCCTTCGCTCACCGTTTTTTGGTCTCAGGGGGGATGACGGCCTCGGCCAGGAGGTTCCTGTAGAGCTCGGACTTGAGGAAGCGCGGGTAGGAGTCCTGGGCGAGCAGAGCGTTAGGATGCGGCGCAGGGGCCAGCCCCACCGTGCGCCTGGCCCATGCCCACCTTCTTCATGAGCATGTAAATGTGCATCTGCGCATCATCCATCACGTAGCGGTGGGGCGTCTTAATGCCCTCCAGCGTCCGCTCCATGGTCTTGCTGTCGATGTTCACCCAGCGGGTGGCTCCAGGAGCCAGGAACTGCCTGGGGATTCGGACCTGGTGCCGAGGGCACCCCCCCCAGCCGGGGTCCCCCCAGGGGCTGCAGCATCCCCAGCCCCACACGCTGCCCCCTTGGCCCCACTCACTGGTAGATGTCGTTGACAATGTCGGCGATGCGGGACTGCTCGCCGTAGCGCAGCCCCTCACACGCCTCCCAGAAGCTCAGGTTCTCGGCTGTGGGGGGGAGATGCGGGCTGGGACCGGGACAGCGCTCAAAACGCGGCTCACGGGTGCCGGGGTCGGCAGGGCCAGGGAGAGGGATGTGCCAGGGGCAGCGTGGCCAGGAGGGGCCGTGCCGGGGCGCCTCACCGCTGAACTCCTTCTTGAGGAAGTCGAGGAGCTGCGCGCGCCCCAGCGGGTCGGCGAGGAGCTCGCTGAAGCTGAAGCCCCAGCGCTCAACGCGCAGCTTGGTGGGGGTGGTGACCCTGCGGGCGAGAGCCGCCGCTCACAGAGGGTCCCACAGACATGGCCCCCCGGGCACCACGGCGCTTACGTAGCCGTGTTCATGGCCCAGTACGTGGTGTCGTCCGTGATCCAGGGGTTGCTGGGCAGGCAGCCGGACATGATGGGGTCATGGGGCACGTACTGCTCGTTGAACTTGATGTACCTGCAGCAAGAGGCTTCGGCTCAGGGCCCCACGCCAGGGTGCCCGTCCTGCCCCACCATGTGCACAGCTCACCCCTCGAGGCAGATGGACGACTTGACCCGGGTCCTGGCCATGGCTTTCCTGCAGTAGTCAATCTGGAGCCACGCACGGGCGTCAGTGTCCCGGGGGCGGCCTGGCCTCCCGGCAGCTGCTGCCCCCAGCCCAGCTCACCTCCCGCTTGTAGTAATCCATGTTCTTGGCCTGGAGGGGACGGATGGTGCTGGATGAGCACAGAGATGCCATGGGAAAGGATCTGGGCACCTGGCCAGAGCAGGACCCTGGACCCTGGCCCAGCTCTGTGTCCCTGCTATGGTTCCCCTTACCCCAAGCCCGGCACTGGCCCGGGTTGGTGACACTTACGTGGGCAACAGATGTGGGCATGGAGAAGGGAAGAGAAAAAAGTGTCGGTTAGCAAGGAGCTGGACGGACAGATGGAAGGGGCACCCTGCGGGCAGCATTAGCAGTGCCACGGCACAGAGAGCCACCCGGGGATTAGCAGTGCGAATAGCAGAGGGCACGAGAGCTCCCGTGGGGGCTCAGCTGCGGCTGGAGGAGCAGCCGGACGTATGGGTATCGGCAGAGCTGGCTGCGTGCTGCCCTGCAACATGCCCTGCTGTGCTGTACCATGCCGTGCCATGCCATGCAATCCCATGCCGTGGCATGCCCTGTGGCCCTGCACCAGCTCCCGGCCTCACTCACCAGCTGCACCCGGCTGGTGTGGCCGTTCCTGCGCTCCGGGCCCTGCTCCAGCACATTGGGGGCTCCTGGCTGCAAGAGAGGGAAGCGCCGCAGGGCTGACGGCCCCCGGCACCTGTCCCGGCCCCCTTCACTGTGCCGGCCCCAGAGAGTGGGGGTGTTTCAGGAGCGGGGCTGTTTCTGGCCGGTGCAGGCAGGACGCCTGGCATTGCTCCCTCTCTGCCAGGGCTGCACACTGGGGTCAGTGTGTCCCCCCCCACACCCGACACCGCTGCTGCCACACAGAGCCCCATGCTCACCGGGGGCCGGTTCACGAGCCAGTACGCCTGCTCCTGACACTCGATGACGATGCGGTCGCCCTTCCGCCGCTGCTTGGCCGCCCTGCACATGCAAAGGCTGTGGGGCTCGAGGTGCTGCACCTGGCACCCTCGTGTCCCCAGCAGCCCACCCGCCACTGCTACCCTTCCCCGGCCACACTCACCGGAGCTGCTCCCGGGCCTGCATGACCACGAAGTCCCATGTGTGGTTGATCCTCTTGTGCAGGAGGTTGTAGTTGTCCTGGGGGCAGCAGAGTGGCCCGCGCTGAGCACGGCTCGGCACATGCAGCAGCTCGCTGCGGTGCCTGCTGGCTGCGCACCGAGTCACCCTGCCTGCAGCCACCCAGCTGCTGCCCAGGGGAGCTGAGACCACCTACAGTTCATGACACATGATGGCTGGGCCAGCTCTCACCTTCTCATGCTCAATCAGGTCGCCCTGTTTACGGATGTTCTTCTTGGCCAGGTAAATGGCTGGAGGAGGAGCAGCAGGGTGGCAGCAGGGGTGCCAGGGCCTGGCACGCCGCAGCGCCCCGGCCAGGACCATACGTACCGTAGTCCAGCTCCGTGGCCGGCCACTTGGTGCTGGTCCAGAAATAGGGGGTCTATGGGGAGGAAGGGGGAAACATGGATGCGCTGCACTGGTCCCTCAAGGGGCTGCTCGTCGCGAGTGCCAGCCCCAGCCCTGCTGCGCACCTGGAAGCGGTAGGGCGACTCATCAGCCCGGAGCACGAGGCTGCGGGGGTCTTTGAGGGGGTAGATGTAGCCGTGCTTCACCAGGAGGTTACCGAGGTGCAGCGCCTCTGTGTGACAGGGGCAGGCGGTGGAGAGCGCTAGGGACCCCAAGCTCTTTCCGTCCTCCCGGCGCCGTCCCGCCACCGCCTGCCGCTCACCCTCCTCGGAGATGCCGTACTTCTGGATGAGCCACTCCACGATGTCGTTTCCTGGGGGACAAGGACAGTGTCACCAGGAGGGACGGGGGTCTGCCGGCCATGCAGGTGCAGGTGGGCTCCAGGGCCAAAGGATTTTCGGCAGGGGGGAAGATGCTGGGGTGGCACTATGTGCCAGCATGGTGAATGCCCGCGCCAGCCTGCCCTGCTCAGCCGATGCATAATTGATGCCAGCTGCATTTGCAAGTGCACACGAGTGCAGCGAAGCGGGCGCTGCGGGGCTGGGCGCAGGCAGGCTGGGTCCTGGGTGCAGCGTGTGCACCCGTGCCGCAGAGCGGGGCACACACAGGCCCTGCCAGTGCGCCCAGCCCAGCGCAAGGACTGTGCAGGGGGCACTGGGGCAGGAACAGCAGGGCCAGGCTGCCTGGGGCAGAGGACCCCATCCCTGAGGCATCTCACTCCACTCGAGGGTATTGCAGGTGCCTGGCCAGGGTGATCACAAGCACCTGGGTGTTGAGTACTTATGTCCAAGCCGTGCACAGGGCTCACCCCACAGCAGCAGGCTGGTGAGTGGGGTCAGAGCACCACGGCGGCAGGGACCCACCTGTCATGGCGTGCGGGATGACGGTGATGAGCAAGCGCTGGTTCCTCATCTTGATGCCCATGTCCGGGTCCTGCATGCTGACGATCATCCGCTCCATCTGCTGGGCACAGCCCTGGCCGTGCTCAGCTCAGTGCCGAGGGCAGCCTGGCACCCTGCAGCCGCTCAGGGCACAGGCTGGCAGCCCATGGGGCACCCTGTGTCTGGTCCTGGGGAGCACCCGGGTGTGACAGCAAGGTGTGGGGGCCTCCAGGTGCTGTTGGGTCCCAATGTGGGGGACCAACATTCCTGGCAGCACTTCAGGCTGAGGGGCAGCAGCTGAGCAAGTGACAGGGGGTCCCTGCCCAGCTCAGTGCCACCCACAGCCATGAAGGTGCCCGCATGATGCCCAGTGTCCTGTGATGCTCCCGGGCGATCCAGTGCCTGGGTCTCCGCGGAGCCTGCGGTGGCTCCAGCCTCTGATGCCCCTCGGTGCTGGCACCCCCGTAGCGCCTGGCAGTGCCGGCGCCCGGTTCCCGCACGATTCCCGTGCCCCGCGGTGCCCCGTTCCCCACGGCTCCCGGTTCCCGCTGCCGCGCGCCGCTCACCTTGCACAGACACGGCATCTGCAGGCGGGGGTGCCCGCGGGGGCCGCCGCCGACGGTCATGGCGGGAGCGCGCCCCGCGCC
>VWPW01015155.1:53751-139801 GCA_013389825.1 Crypturellus undulatus
AGCAGCGCCCGCGCTGCCCCGGGGCGAGCATCGCAGCGGGCACGGGGCGTCCGCAGCAGCGCCCTGGCTGCGCGCGGGGAGAGCGCGGTCCTGGGGGAACACATGGCACGCGCGGCCCCGGAGCATCCCGGTGCTGCCCGAGTGATGCCACCTGCACCGTGCTGCTGTCGCAGGGCTGGCCCCTGGCGTCACCCCGAGCTGCAGGTTGCCGTGACAGCCACTGCCACCTGGCAGGGCCTCTGCTTTGCACCCTGGCCCGGGCTTTGGCCTGGCTGCCAGTCGGCCCCACACCCAGCGCCCAGGGGCGGGTGATGCTGGAGGCCTCAGGGATGGGCAACATTTGGAGGGGACGGGGCGGGTGGCGATTCGGCAGCAGCGTGCAGGGACCTCGGTCGTGCCTTGTGTCCAGAACTGGGAAGCAGGGAGCATGGGAGGACCCTGGCCCAGGGGAGAGCACCCACCTGGCTGCTCCCTCCTCACCCCCAGCACACTGGCATCTCCCCAGAGCTGCTGTTTTGGGGAAGCCGCTGTCCCTGCCCTGGCTTTTTCCTGTGAAATCTCTGTCTGCTGCTGGCGACTGTGGGGTGGGAGCTGCGGCTGGCAGCTGCTGCCCTGTGCTGGAGGGAGATGCCAGGCGGTGACACGAGCTCTCCGGGTGACTGGGCAAAACGGACCCATCCGGCTGTGACGGTGCCTGGGGGGCTGCAGGCACCAGCTTGAGGATGGGGCTGCCAGCCTCAGGGTCTGGGCTGCACTGAGCTGTGCTCAGTGGGGCTGGAGCCCGGCAGCCTTGCGGAGTCCCAGCCAGGGGCACAGGGGGTGGCACCTGCTGCCCCATGTGCGGGCACAGCTGGGGCCCATGTGTCCCTGGGGCCGGGGTGCTGCCCCGGGGGTGGCAGGGGCTGCCACCGCCTGTGCCCTGCAGACATCATGGCGGACAAGGAGGGGGTGACGCTGTCGCTGGAGGAGGAGGATGCCGACGTGGCCCTGGCGTACAGGACGCCGGAGAAGAAGAGCCTGCAGGAGATCCAGCAGCTGGACCCGGACGACGAGAGCCTGCGGAAGTACAAGCAGGCGCTGCTGGGGGCCATTCCCATGGCCGTGGGTAAGGCTGGCAGTGCCACCTGTGCTGGGCACGGGGCTGCGGCCGTCCGTGCGCTCCCAGCAGCCGCTCGGGCAGCACCAGCGCCCCGTGGGGCAGCCTGGCACAGGGCGGGGGGTGGGCTGCGGCACAGCTGGCGTCACCCGCAGGTGCTCCTGTCCCCCCCGCCCCGTCCCCAGCAGCGCGGAGACACCGGCATCCCCCTGCCGACACGGGTAATGGCTGCCCGGGGACCCCGTTGCCTTGGTTACGGGATCACCGCATGGTTTCCATAGGAACGGTTACGGAAGGACCGGGAAATTCATTGGGATGACAGAGATGGAGCGAATGGCTGTGGGGAGGGGGGCTGGGGGGTGGTGCTGGCAAGGCTGGTGTCCTGCCCACGGGAGAGCTGCCCTGCGCTGCGGTGAGAGGGCACCGGGGTGGCTGCCCTCAGTGTCTGCGTGACCCTGGCCGGGCGCTGGTGCTCCATGGGCCCAGTGTGCAGGTGGGAGTGCACCCTGGCCAGTGGGTGCACACACATGGATGGCAGCGGGTGCAAGCTAGGGGTGCGTATGTGAGCTGGTGGGTGCAATGGGGCCAGGGGGGTGCGAACTGCTTGATGGGGTGCAGGTGGATCAGTGGGGCCAACATGACATTACTGGGTGCACATGAGCGTGTATCTCTGGTCCCTTGGACCAACTCCGATATGTGGCTTGTGTGTGAGTGCCCCAGTCAATGGCTGGCCCTGCTCTCACCTGCCTTCTCCTCATTCCGAGTCCTTCCAGACCCATGGGTGAGCACACCATGCCTGGTTCTTCTTAAACATGGGTCTACCCCAAAGGATTTGGTGCCGAGAGTTGGGTGGCCCGAGATGCCCCTGTTCTGCTGTGCTGGTCCCCTGCGACTGCTGGCGTAGGGCAGCTCTGGCTGAGCATGGGCAGGGTGGGTAAGGCCTGTGCTCTCCTGCTTCAACCTAGATGCCCGAGTGCCCAATGTGCAGGTGATGAGGCTCACCCTGTTGTGCGAGCAGGCGCCGGGGCCCATGATCATGGACCTGACAGGTGAGTGGTGGGGAGAATCCCCATGGGTGCTTGTGCCTGCTTTGTAGCAGCAGGAGAGGAGGAGGAGAAGGGAGGGACATGGGGCTACCTGGTCCCTTCTCCCCGCACAGGTGACCTGGAGGCGCTGCGGAGCCGCTCCTTCGTGTTGAAGGAGGGGGTGGACTACAGGGTGAAGGTGTCCTTCAAGGTGAGGCTGCGCTGCAGGCCGCGAAGGGCACAGCACCCTGGGGGCCTTGATGCCTCGGGGTTCCCTTCACCCATTGCTCCTGCACACGGAGTCCCTGATGCACTGCAGCACATGTCACCCCCCCATGGTCCCTGCTGCCCCATTGTCCCTGTCCCTCTGGCATCTCCATTGCCCTGGGATCCCTGCCATCAGTGGAGGTCCAGGCCACCCCTACGGTCCCGGCCTCTAAGGAGGGTCCTGCTACACTGGGCTCCTGCTCCCCAAGGGTCCCTGCCAGCTGCAGGTCACTGCCACTTGGAGGCCCATGCCATTCCATAGACCTCTGCCACCCCGAGGTCCCTGCCAGCTGAGGTCCCTGCTACCCAAGGGTGCCTGTCACCTTGGGTGTCCCCAGCACCCTTGTTCCCCTGCTCAGTGCCCACCCCTCGCTAACCCGCCAGGAGCTGGGGCAGCTTGGCAGGAGCGGGGCTTGGGGCACGTGCCACCCCGTGCTGCGGTGCCCACCACGCACCCGCTTCTGCCCCACAGGTCAACAGGGAGATCGTCTGCGGCCTGAAGTGCCTGCACCTCACATACCGCCGGGGCCGACCGGGTGAGTGCGGACCAAGGGGCTGGCGCGCGCCACCCACGCGCTGCTTACCCTGCCACCCTCTTGTCCTCTCCCCAGTGGACCGTGACGCCTTCATGGTGGGCAGCTACGCACCGCGGGCCGAGGAGTACGAGGTGGTGACACCGGGCGAGGAGGTGCCACAGGGCCGCCTGGCGCGGGGCGCCTACCGCGTCCGCTCCCTGGTCACCGACGACGACAAGACGGAGCATCTGCGCTGGGAGTGGGGCCTGCGCATAGAGCGGGACTGGGAGGGCTGAGGCCCGCCCGGCGCCCCGCCGCCCGCCACACACCGGCCTCTTCGCAACCAAAGTTATTTTTAACCGCCGTCCTATTTATTTATTTATTTTTTAATACCACCGCCGCCACAGTGGCTGTCGTGCCCGCCGGGGCCGGCCACCCGCTGGCCCCTGCCCCAGCCCGGCTGCCGTGGCCGTGGGCTGTGCTCGTCCGTCGCCATTAAACCGTACAGACTCGGCTGCCGCTGCTGTGTCCTGCGCCCGGCTGCGGGGGAGGGTGCCGGCCCCGCCGCTGCCACCGCTGGAAAACAGCCACCTGCACCTGCCGCCTTATCGGCGTTGCCGGCAGCCAGTAGCGGAGGGCCACGAGCCCCTGGGCACCGGCACCACCCGCGCCAGGGCCCTTATCAGCCCCCTGGCCCCGGCCTGGGTGGCGGCGCCATGCGGGGCTCTGGGACCCGGCTGCTTTGGCTCTTGGTGCTGGCGCTGGCCTGGTTGGGCCCGGCCCAGGTGGCCAGCGAGGAGCCAGGGGGCGAGACAGAGGATGGGGAGGTGGCGGAGGAGCAGGAGGAGATGGACGAGGTGCTCTCGGATGAGCTGGGGGAAGAGGACGGCGTCCTGGTGCTCCATGAGCACAACTTTGCCCGGGCGCTGCGCGAGCACCGTCTGCTGCTCGTGGAGTTCTGTGAGTGCCGGCGCGGGGAGGGCACACGGAGGGGCAGGGGTCTGGCTGTGTGCAGGGGGCAGGGCAGGGGTACCCACACAGGCAGGGATAGGGGTTATGGGGTGGGGCAGGGGCACATGGCGTTGAGCACAGTCTAGGGGCAGGGGGCAGAGCAGGGTACACAGGCTCTGGATGTGGCCAGGGTCACAGCACATGACACAGAGCACAGGGCAGACACGGGACATGGAGTGTGGGACGTGGGACACATGACACGGGGCATGGAGCAGGGCATAGGGCATGGGACAGAGCAAGGACACAGGACACGGCGCAGGGTCACAGGCCATGGGGCAGGAGCCCACCTTGGCTATACTGTGCCCCTGGCCACCTGCCAGCCAAGGAGCCCCAAGCCCTTGGGGACATCCCCTTCCCTGGGTGAGCTCCACAGCGCCCTCCTGGGCACCCCTGGCCGGGGCAGCAACACAGTGTCCAACCGCCTCGGTGCCCCACAGACGCGCCATGGTGCCATCACTGCCAGGCCCTGGCCCCCCAGTTCGCCCAGGCAGCCGCAATCCTGAGGAACGAGTCCGGGGAGCCGCGGCTGGCCAAGGTGGACGCTCCGGCGCAGCCAATCCTGAGCCGCGAGTTCGGCATCATGGCCTACCCCACGCTCAAGCTCTTCCGCGACGGCAACCGCACCCACCCTGTCCCCTACACCGGTAGGACCACGGCGCCTGCAGTACCTGTGCCAGGGGCCTGGGGACGGGTGTTCAGGGTGGCCTGGGCAGCAAGTACCATGGGAGAGGGGTGGCACTGCAGGAACGTGGGAAGGTGACGTGGAGGGGATGGTGAGTCGTGGCAGCAGTGATGATGACATCATGGAGATGGCAAGTGGGTGGCTTTGGAGGTGGGTGCTGGGCGCGGGTGACAGCAGGGGGTGAGCAGGTAGCAATAGGTGATGGTGGGGTGACAGGGTGCTGCTGGCAAGGTGATGGCAAGTGGGGTGACGGAGAGCAGGTGACAGCGTGGCGGTGATGAGTGTGTGTGTGTGTGAGGGGGGGTATATGCCAACTCTGTGACAGTTATTGGGTGCCACTGCTGTGTCATGGACAGGTGTGAGGAGAGGGTTGTGGTGTGAGGGGAGGGGGACAACGTGGCACCGGGGGGTGACACTGCAGGGACCTGGGTGAGTGGGAGGCAGTGCAGCAGAGGGGCTGCGCGGTGCTGTTGGTGACACGGTGGCCCTGCTCGGCTGCCAGGCCGCCTGGACGCGCAGGGCATCGTGCGCTGGCTGCAGCGGCGTGTGGGCCCCAGCGCGGTGCTGCTGCCGGACGCTGCTGCCGCCGCTGCCTTCATCGCCGCCCAGGAAGTGGCCGTCGTGGGCTTCTTCCAGGTGCGCACGGCTGCTGCAGGGCTGGTGCTGTGGGGTAGCGGGCGGGATGACCAGTGGCTGGGGTGCTCACGGCTTGCGGCCATGCAGGACCTGCAGGGTGAAAGCGCCCGGGTGTTTTACGAGGTCGCCGGCGACCTGGTGGACGTGGTGTTCGGCGCCGCGGAGGCAGACGAGCTCTTCAAGGCCTATGGGCTGGTGGACGACACCGTCTGCCTCTTCAAGAAGGTGGGCAGCGCCGGGGGTGGCAGGGCTGGGGCGCCAGGGGGGCCCAGCCGGCCGTGCCCAGCGCCTCCACCCCCCAGTTCGACGAGGAGCGGGCCGACCTGCCCGTGCAGCAGGGCCTCGATGCGGCCGCACTGTCCCGCTTCGTGCGCGTGCACAGCCTGCAGCTCGTCATGGAGTTCAGCAACGAGGTACGGCCCGGCCTCCGCGCCCATCCCGGCCTCTGTCCCGGCGCCAGCCTTACCGGCCTCCTCCTCCCTGCAGACCTCGGAGAGGATCTTCAGCGCCAAGATCCCGCACCACATGCTGCTCTTCATCAACGCGACGGAGGCGGCGCAGCTGGAGCTGCGCGACGCCTTCCGGGAGGCCGCTGCTCCCTTTCGCGGCCAGGTGAGCAGCAGCCTCGCACTGGCCCCCACAGTGCCCGTTGTCTGCCCCACCGCGCTGCCCCTCCACTGCCCCCGCGCAGGTCCTCTTTGTGCTGGTCGACGTGGGCGGCTACGGCGCCGGCGTGCTGCCCTTCTTCAGGCTGACACCGGCTGATGCCCCCACGCTGCGCCTCGTCAAGATGGAGACCAACAGGAAGTACCAGATGGAGGAGGACGCCTTCTCGGCGCCAGCCATGCGCGCCTTCGTGCAGGCCGTGCTGGACGGCAAGGTGAAGGTGAGGATGGGGCTGCTCAGGCCTGGCCGTCCTGTGCCGCGTGTCTGTGAGTCCTCAGTGTGGTGGCTCCTGCCAGACAGCAATAGAAGCGCTTCCCAAGGCAATCGCTGGGCTGTTAACTCTGAAGCTGAATGATAGTCGCTGCACATGAACCTCAGCCACCTCCTCTAACAACAGTTGTGTGGCCAAATTGGAGGGCTGGGAGGTTAGAGGAAAGGAGCCAAGTTGACAAGCCCCTCCCAAGTACCAGAATTGGAGTCTCAGCGATGGCACACTGGCAGGGGGGAGTCGTGCTCCAAAAAATTCAGCACAGAAGCCATCACCAGGACCAGGTGCCAGGGGTGTGTGTGGAGGTGTCTGTTACCTGTCCCTGGTCCTGCTTGGCTGTGATGGGGCTGCAGGTTCAGAGGCTGAGGCCTCATCCCTCCCTGACCTCTGACCACTTGTGCCATGGCCGGCTGGTCCCCTCCACTGCTCACCACTGTCTGCCTCCATCCAGCCCCGTCTGCAGAGCGCGGAGCCCCCTGAGGACTGGGACACGAAGCCGGTTAAGGTCCTTGTGGGGAAGACCTTCGAGCAGGTGGCCTTCGATGAGACCAAGAACGTCTTTGTCAAGTTCTGTAAGTGCCACTGCAGGAGCCGCAGACCATCCTGGCCATCGCAGGCCGAGGGCTCCTTCCCTCCCGCCCAGGCTGGCTCTGTCCCCTCACCGGGCAGGGGGGCTCCCTTGGCCCTGGGTCCCCCCTGCAGCGGTGCCCGTGTCCTGCAGACGCGCCGTGGTGCAGCCACTGCAAGGAGATGGCCGCTGCCTGGGAGGAGCTGGGCGAGCGCTACAAGGACCACAAGGACATTGTGATTGCCGAGATGGATGCCACGGCCAACGAGATGGAGAACATCACGATCCACGGCTACCCCACACTGCACTACTTCCCTGCTGGGCCGGGCAGGAAGGTAGGGCCCAGTGCCATGGCTGGGGCTCCCTGCAGGGCCACCCGGCTCTCCTGGCACCCAGGGGACAGGACCAGCCATGAGCATCACCACAGTGCTTCTTTCCCTCCCGTGTCTCCAGATGATCGAGTACAAGAGTAACCGGGATGTGGAGAGCTTCTCCAAGTTCCTGGAAAATGGGGGGACACTGCCTGAGGAGCCGCCTGTGGTTCGTAGCAACCCCATGTGCCCCAGGGAGGCCCCAGCCCTCTGATGGGCAGGAGCGAGGGTCCCCAGGGGGATGAACCCTGCTCCTGTAACAGGATGGGGACAGCCTTCGCCTCCATGTCCCTGCTGCCTCCTGCAGGTGCCCGAGATGCCCAGGAACACCACGGACACAGAGCAGCCACGTCCTTCGGGCACTGCTGAAAGCAGGGACGAGTTGTGAGCACCGCCCTGCTCTGGCGGGTGCTATAAATGACCTGGAACGATGCAAGCTCTGGTCTGTGTCTCCAGCTGTGTGTCCAGCTGTGCCCCACTTGTTGAATCCATCGGAGGTGCAGGGCAAAACACTGGGAGCTGCTGAACCCCGTGGCCCTCCTGGCTGCTGCCGTGGCAAGGCCGTGCTCTGCTCTGCACGTTCAGCATCCCTAGGCCTGTCCTAAGGTGCGGGCTGCCTTGGCCCCCAACAAGGGTCTTGGGCTCATCAGGTGTCTGGACACCCTACCCTGCCCTGGCTCTGCATGGCCCCAGCCCAGGGACACCCCAGGGAGCCCCAGCCCATAGCCTTGGCCACGGGAGGGATCCCGACAAGGTCTCTTTGCTGTGACTCCGTGTGTGCAGCCGGCACCTCAGGGTGGGCCCTTTGCTCAGGGCCGCTTGGGTGGCAGGTGCCAGGAGTGGCCCTCATGCTGTCACCAGGGCTGTCACGGTGCAGGTAACAGGGCTGCCGCAGAGAACGGGCTGGGGTTTTCTCCCCCATGGCCCCCAGGGGCCATGCGGCAGCCCCAGGGCTGCAGGCAGAGGCGGGGAAGGGAGACGAGAGCATCGTGGGGCTCCCGATGCCGCTCCTAGGCCCGGCCAGTGCCCAGCCCCTCTCCACGGGCTGTCCTCAGACCTCACACCATGACGCTGGGGCAGCTCGACCACCTCCCGGGCCCTGCTGGGCTGAGAGCAGCCCGACCATCCCATGCCATCCCTTGAGGGAGCCCGCGGCTGCCCGAGGCCTGGGTATGTGCCCAGACCAAAGCCAGGGCCTGACTTGGCCACCCCTGAGCGCTCACCCAGCTACCGACGGCCAGGACATCCCTGTGGGAAGGAAGGAGCCAGCAGCCGTTGGGGTGCGGGGGGTTTATTTCATTTTATCCAAGCACCTTTGAAAAGATTTTTGTACAAGTCAGCATAGGAGGACGCGCAGGAGACGACACCGGGGCGGTGGGAGGCTGCTGCGCTTTGCAAATGTACATATTTACAGGGGACCCCCCAAAAAACGGGGGAGGTGGAAATCCCAGCTATGTTAACGACCTCACCAGACACCACATGATCAGAACTTAAAAAAAAGAGAAGAACCATGTTCCTAGTGCTGTTCCCTGGCTGAAAACGACTGCGGGATTTGCTGGACTTCGCGCAGTGAAACTCGAGTCACAGAACTGCGGTTCCAAGGCACTGGTGACGTGTACAACAGGCTGAGCCGAGCCCCAATCGGCCCTCATGGAGGTGCCAGGGTGGGCACCAGCACAGAACCCCCCAAAATGCAGAGGCCAAGGGGCCGTTGTGGTTTCCAGGGGTGCATGGAGCAGCTGGTGGGGATCTGTGGGCACACAGCAGGCCCTGGGCTGGCAGGGAAGGGTGGGCAGGGTGTGCAGAGGGTGTCTCCGGTGCCATCTGCACCACTGCCTGTTTGGGTGACTGCAAGAGCCCCCACAACAGCAACAACAGCCTCCTATGCCAGGGGCACAGGAGGGGGCTGTGGGGCCCTCCTGCCACCTCTCCAAGGCAGGGATGCTCCACAGGACAGACAAGAGAGTTCTCATCCTCAGACTGAACTTGTCTCATCGGTTCCCTTCCCCATGACATTTCTCCTGAAGACACCCCTGCCCAGAGTCTGATGTCAGCACCGTAGGGTTGACACTGGCAGCAGGGCCGTGGCGGGAGTCAAGGTGCTGATGCCACCCTTTTGGGGGCAGTGCCTGGGGCAGGGGAGCCCCACGCTGCCCTCCCGACCGTGCAGCGTCGAGTAGGAGCTGGCACTGTGCGGCACCGTGAGCTGTTGGGCCCTTGTGCTCTGCCAGGAGGGAGCACGGGAGGCCCTGGGCATGGGGGGGCTGGCAGAGAGGTGCCTTCCCTCCTGTGTTTACTCAGTTGCAAGAAGCCTCAGGAGAGAAAAACAACCTACCAGGTCCAGAAGCCCAGCCTGCCAGCGATGGGAGAGACCAGTGTGCTCAAAACGGCTCCATAACCTTCCCAGGCAAGGTGCAAAAGCAATGCCGGGAGCAGAGCAGCAACCTGCCCATGAGCACAGAGCCTGGTGCTCTGTGGGCACCGCCGCAGCTGCAAGGAGCCTCTGCGCAGGGGCACGGGGAAGGGGGACGTGCAGGCGGGGGGCACAGCAAGGCTGACGGATGGCTGCACACTCCGGGCGAGCTCTGCAGTACCTGTGTGTCGCACACTCCGGGCGAGCTCTGCAGTACCTGTGTGTTTTACATTTACATAAGAGCACTGTGACATTGGAAATATTTTCCTTTTATTACAATATATCAAAAATATGCAGCTTTAGTAAACAAGGTCATATTACACTTTCTAATGCACTGTACAATGCTACATTACACTTATATTCGGTATGGAGAGGGAGCCCAGGCCAGGGCTCCCACTGGCAGGTTCGTGGGGTGAAACGACTTCCACTGGCAACACGGAGCTTGCCCAGGTCCTCCAAAGAGCAGGGCTGCCCCAGGGTGGCACCGCCAGCGCTCGCCCCAGCCCTGCGCCTCCGCTCCCAGAGTCTTTCACAGTCCTTTCCTTACAGCTTAGCAGCCTCGGGGCCTAATCGATCTTTTCCACCTTCCCGATGATCTTCTCCTCGAAGATGGGCAGAATGGTGTCATCCTCCCGCACCTCCTCGAAGACCACGCCGCAGTCGAACTCGTCGCTCACTTTCTTGAAGTAATACCTGTAAAACCAGAGAGACAGTGGTGGCGATTAAGGTTGGACACATTCCGCAGCACAAGCCCTGGATGCAGGAGTGTTCATAGCTCTCTAAAGCAATGGGGTGACATGACCATGCTGCTGAAACCCTGAAGTGCTTGGAGGCAGAACTTCCTACAGCATCTCCAGCTTGAAAAACGCTTACTTGGAGAGATGTGTTATGCTCAGCTGCTGTGCAGAGGGTTAACTGCTTTGGGACTCAGGCTGCTCCCTGTCCTCACCGGAGGAAGGTTTGGGAGGAGCTGGAATGGCTCTGGAAACTGAGAGGGCTCCCTTGCTAAGTCTTCTTTGGGCAACCCCAACATCACTGAGCATGGACAGACACTGCTCATCACCAGCCCAGGACCCACTGGGACGTGCAGAGCAACTCAGCACCTTCTATTTAAGGCTCAGACTTTGATGGAGAACATTTCTGGTACAAAATTCCCCATGTTGCTGTACCCAGCCCCTTCAACAGCCAAGCCTTAGTATTCAAAAAAATCAAAAATCCAGAATCAAACACATTAGATGGGTAGGATTCCTGTTGCAATTAAGGCTCCTACCCTTATTTTAAATGAGATCCCAGCACACTTCTGGACTTATCTTTCAAGGGCAGGAAGCTCCCCTAGCCACACAATGCCTTTGCTGTGGTGCCTCGTTTGTGCTGGAGCCTGCCTGGCCTCCAGGAGCTCTGCCCACCCCAACAGCCCCAGCACGGCCTGGCAGCAGTACCCGCTGCAGCTCCCAGTGGTCCTGCTGGCACCGCGCTGCGTGAGGAGCAGCCTTTACCTGTAGTTCCCTTTCTTGGTCAGCAGCTCCTTGAACTGTCCCAGCGTCACCACGCGCCCCTTGACGAGCGTGCGGTAGGGGATGGGCTCTCCGCAGAAGTAGTAGGCAACCACGATGTTCTCGCAGGGCTGGGAGGTACCGCTGCCCGGTCTCTTCTGGAGCTTCAACCTGCCATGCAAAAACACAAGGGAGCTGCTCAGTGCCCGCGTCCGGTGCCCAGCATCGTCTGGTGCCAGCTGCTGCTCCGCATGTTGGGCCACGTGGCGAGGGGCAGAGCTCAGGTACCACCAGAGGTGACAGACGAGGTGGTCAGCCTGTCCCTTCCAGTGCTGGCAGAGACCTGGTCGGTGCTTAACCACACTGTGCCCAAGGAACTGGTCCCTCGGACAGGCTTTGAGAGGTGACAGCCCCTCGGTAGCACCACAGAATCACGGCGCTCCAGTGACTGCTGGCAGGGGAACAAAGTGGGCTGGACCTACAGCAGATGCCTTTGCGTTCACTACAGCACAAGGTGGGAGAGGAACCTGCCCTTCGTGTGAAACAGGGCAATGCTCCTTGCCAGCACCCGCAGACCTGCTCCCCAGAACACAGCTGTGAGCGAGCAGGGGAAGAGCACAGCACGAGCACTGCTCTGACCGCTCCAGATTACTGCCATGGGGGCCAGGATCCCTTAGCAGAGCTTTTGGTGACCTACATTGGAAGGGTTGTGCGGGCAGCATCGCTTCTGCTCTCCTGGGGCTCCTCTTGCTGCTGGAGTGGGGCGGAAGGTGCTCCCGTCTCCGCACAGAGCAGCGGGATGTGTCCCCGCGGCCTTGCTGCCCGTCCTGCGCCGGCCCCTTGGGTGGCAAGGCCTGCTTGGACTCCTTCTGGCTAACGACCCACCCTGGTCATTCCGTGTGCGGGATTTTGGAAGGCGGATGCCATTCCCCAAACCAGCGTGAACAGATTTAAAACCTCTCTTGTGTTTTCCTGACTTTCAGGATGCTGGGTCCACCCTCTGCTTCCAGCCCACACACCGTGGCCCCATGCTGTGTGGTGCCATCATTGGGTTGAAGGTGTCAGCCCAGCCCTAACCCCATTTTCATAGGTAGACAAAAGGAGTAATAATAAAAATAATGATACTTTGCACTTCTGTAGTGCCTTTCATCTGGAGCACTGTAAATGCTGCACAAACATTTAAGCAGCCTACACAAATTCGCAGTTTGGCATGTGTGGTCTTAGCCAGAGGCAGCCTTCTCTTTCAAAATCACATAAAGCAAATTTGGCAGCTTTAATAATTATTTTTTGAAAAGCATACTGGATGAAAAAGATGATTTTGTATTTATACGACTGGAAAGTTGCTATAAAAACAGAGCTTGCCAAGCACATGAGCTAATCGCAGTTTTGGAAATGACTGTGACCCTAACCTTTAAACATTGGCTCGCAGGCAGGGCACCTTTTTAATGGTATGCCCACATAAACAGTGGCAACCAAGATCAGGGAAAAGCCTTTCCCGGCTTTCTGGAGCTGCGAGAGGCCTAAGTTCAAGCGAACAACATTCCTGGTGCCCAGTGCTCCGGAGGAGACGCAGTATCTGAGACGCGTGGCTCCGCTCTGGGTGCCAGCAGAGCGTTCAGAGCCTCTCTCATCCCCATATCAAAGCACAGGATGCCCTTTAGCTAGGAAAACATTAAGAAAATGAATCATCCGTGGAAAAAAAGTAGGCATTTAAAGGAAAAATGGGTCATAAACTGAGGCAAGCTCTGTGAACCCTATGTGCCAGAAACTAATTGAAGGGGGTTGGAAGACCTCAGAGTCCCTGCGCTTCTCTTAATTCGGCTAGAAACAAGTCACAATTAAGAGGCAGCTGCTTACGTGCCAGGGGAGCCAGCCCCGAGGGGCCGCGGGTTGGGACTTCATGCCTGACCTGGGTCCCAAGCATTTGTTCTGCTGCCCCACAGGGCGCCCGGGCGAGCGGGTCCTTGCGTGCTGCAGGACACGGAGACAACTCGGTCTTGTCTGAGCCCACGGGTGTCCCCCCAGGCCAAACACCCTGGCCTTCTTGCCTGCCTGCTCTACTGCTGCGGTTAGAGGTGAGAGGAGGACCATGGCCAAGGGCTCGGAGCCTTCCTCCCACTGCTGCAGGATTAAAGGATGAAAGGCTGTTTCCGAACGTGCCGACAGCAGCTCCCACACATCTTCTTGCCCCAGGCTCGGGAAGGGACCGAGGAGGCTCTGCGGGTTGCGCAAAGCACACGGGGAGGGAGAGCACTGCAGGCTGAGCCCACCCCGCTGCACAGCACCAGCATTAGGGCACGGCTTGGCTGAAGGCTTCTCACAACAGAGTCTTGCAGACAGCAGGGAGAAAAGTCAAGGTCACAGGTGGGGATTTAAGCACTGGAATCGCTTATTTCCAGACCACGGATGCGATGCTAATGCCCCAGCGTTGCAGGTCTGCATGGCTGGCAGGGGTAGGGTTAAACAACCCCCAGGCGGATCCTGCTGCTTGTGCAGTAAATCGAAGCAGCGCCGGTTGCCGCGTGCCCAGATCCCCATGCAGGAACGCCGTGGCCAGGCCAGGAGCGCAGCCCTGTCCAGCTCCACGGTCGGCCCCGGTGCCCACAAGGTCCCACCTCGCCCCGGGTGGCTGCGTGGTGACCCCCCGCGCAGGGGAGATGCAGAGGAACCCGAGGAAGCCCCGCGAAGGGCTGTGGCTGCAGAGGCTCCGGGCACAGGCTGGGACTGAACCGCTGCCCATGGGGGCGCCCAGATCCTGCAGCTCATCCCAGAGGAAGGGGCAGGAACCCACAGGCAGCAGCAAAGATAACAAGTGAGACATAAAGGAGTCCTCTCCAGGAGAGTTGTGCAGCCCTGGGACAGGATCTAGAGAGGTTGTGGGACCTCCATCATCCTTAGAGATTTTGAAAACGTGACTGGGGAGGCCCTGAGCAACCGGCTCTGGCTTTGCAGGCAACCCTGCTCAGAGCAGGAGGCTGAACTGGAGACCTGCAGAGATCCTGTCCCACCGAAAGCCTTCAGGGATTGTCTCGTGGTGTGCCACAAGATTTTGTTGGTCTCCTCTGGTCTGGAAATTCCAATTCCCAGAGGGGACGCAAAGTGCAGTAGTACAGAGAGATCCACAGCAGAGAGAACTGCCAGCATCCAGCACTGCAGTGAGCGCTGGTCGGAGTGCACGAGGAGGCTGGTAGCTCCTGGGCACGTGTGAGGGACGAGGTGAGCCCGCACAGAGCTGCCAGCCTGCCCCGTCTCTGGTCGCACCGCAGCAGGGAGAGGGCACTTGGAGACCAGGGCACTGGATGAACCGTTTTCTCTGCTCGCTGGTGGCAGCAGGAGGGCTCAGGCTGCTCTAAACAAACAACAACAACGTGCTGGGCTGGGGGCAGCTCCCCAAGGACACGTCGGTGAGAGAGCACAGTCTGAAGGGCTAATGTCATCTTGAAGAAGGAACATGGTCTCGCGGGAACACCCTACACTCACAGCACACACATCCAGAACCACAGCAGCTGATTTCTAACAGGCTGATGAATAAGGAATCACTGAAAATGTTAATTTTTCAAGTATTCCTTTCAGGAGAACAAGACAACACAACTGTGTCTGCTTTCATCTTCTCCTGAGACTGTTTCTTACCCAGATGGGCTACCATTAAGTGTGCTGTTTCATCAGATTGTGTCTGAGATGAGCCTCACAACCGCCCTCTGAGCATATTCATTCAAAGCTTCCACCTGCCCCAGTCTCCTGGGTCCTCACTGGGGTTGCTTGCAGGCATATAGGCAAGTAACACTATATTCCCCATTCTGGGATCAGCTCCCTTTGCTATATTTGTCACAAACATGAAACGTTACTGAGAACAAAACAGAGTGGTTGAGTGCAGCACTGATTTGACTTATTGCATCTGTACTTCACTATCACTTGTGATTATCTGCCCATGTAACACAGCAGCTGATGTGTCACCAGCGGACTAAATCTGTCTGCATGGTGCTAGAGCATGAACAGGATCCAGTGTGATGCCAAGGTGAGGTGCTCAGCATGGGCATCATTTAGCCCCAGATCAGCCCTGGGGCTAAACAGCTTCAGAAAAGCCAAAATACAATAGGCAAGGGCTACCTCGGGAGGCAACCCAACTCTTGTCCTCTTTCAAGTCTGGCACAGCTAAATTAATTCTAAACCAAGTGCATGCTAACTATTTTTTCTTTTTTTTTTTCTCCTCTGGAGAGTTTAGCAAAGTCTTTTACTGCTTGAAAAAAATCTTTTTGAAGAAACACTCCATCCAGCTGGGAATAGAAGTGAGCTGTGCCATTGGGCTACAGGAACTGCTTGAAAAACTGGCTCAGCATTCAAAAATAAACCAAAAAACTGACAGCCACTGCAAGGGGAATCACCACAAAGGATCCTGTCCGGATCCAGAGATCACTCTGTGAATGACATTTAATCTTGCAGTGCTTCCTAGCACACAGTGAGGGAGAGATCTTGAAGCTCAGGGCCACCGGGGCGCACAGAGCTGATGCTGTCCCTGCCTCCCCACAAGCAGCCAGCAAACCTGGGCTCTGCTCCAGCTTCCCAGAGCTCTCAAAAACTGAAACCACCCTTTTCCCTCTCTTTTTTTTTCCAGGTGGGCTCTCATCTTCACTTCTCCCTTGCTCCCTGGCCAGCTTTGGGCAGTCCCCTCACAACGGAGCTGCCTAAAGCCTGTTTTCAGGCAGGCTCCTGCGCTAGTCCCAACAGGAGCACCTAAAAAGCGGCTGGCCCAGGTGTGCTGCCAACTCCAGCCATGTCCCCACCTGGCCATCCTCGGCTCCCTGGGGACCGCTCCGTCCTGTCTGGGGGCTCCTGGACACGGGCACATTTGCTTTTCATGAAGAGCTCTCTCCTGCCAAATGCTGCTCCTTGCTCTTCCTTACAGGCTGATCGCTCAGCCTGTTCTCCTGCTGGTTTGCAGGGCACTTACTGCAAGGCCATGGGTTTCTAGAGAAGCTACTTTTACACTTGCCAAATTATTATTAGTAGTGTTAATTAAATATGCATATAGCTCTGGCCAAAGTGTGCATCTGCATCTAGACATTTCTGGGGAGGGTACGCGAATTTAACACCACTATAAACAACTTCATTAATAATTCCTATCCCATTACACCAACTGACAGGTACATCAAAATAAACGTGCCTTGGCCTGACTTGGAAGAGCCCTATAATTACCTGGCTTTCAATCAATGCCCTGACATAAGTATGCAGAAGTCTGCTAGATGGTCAATGCAAGCAAGAATAGTTGGAGATCAGCAACTGAAAGAGCTTCTTTTTAAAAATTACACTTGTGTTTCTATGTAACAGTCTCCAAAATTTCAAGTTTTCAGAACACAGCTATAAAGCACTGAAGTGGCTACATGCAATTCCTATTATGAAAGATACTCAGTGTCAATCAAGAGCTTTTAGCAGCTAACATTAATTATCTTGCACTTCTGAAATGCTTTTCAACTGAGTGCTGCATGTGCCTTGCAAGCACTGAATAATCTCTCCATCCTCCCCAAGACACAACACAGGAGCAGGAGAATTAGCTCTGCCACAGGCAGTAAGCTGAGTCACAAAACGATAAAGTGGCTTGGGCATGGACATGGAGCGAGTCAATCCTGCAAGGGCAGGACTAGACTGCCCATCCCTGTCCAGGGGCCACAAGCAACCTTTGCCAGCACACTGCAGGACATGGAAACATGGAGCAAAAGGACAAGAAAGCTCCCATTGGAGGATGGCTAGTACTGCAGGAGAGAGCTGTGCTATCTTGTGTGCCTTCTAGACAGGCTCCGTTTGCCCAGCTCCTTTGAAAGCTCATTAGCCCTGCTCAACCCCTTCGGCACAACAACACAGAGCATTTCCAGCTTCTCTGTCCTACAACCATCAGGTGAATTTTGACATTCACAGGCCATGACAGGGGGACATCTCTGCACATGCCTGTGTTCAGCTAGCCCTGGAAGCTTGAAGCCAGGGCAGAGCACGGTGAACGTGTCCCCCAGCTTCAATCTTCAGAGCAGTCTTCCCGCAGCCTCCCACGAGCAATCGGCCCAGCTCCCTGTACCTTTGCTTGAGGGGGAGCTTTCCAGCTCTTTTTTCCTCCTCCTCCAACCTCCTGCGAGCTTCTTCCAGCTGCGTGAGAGGATTTGGGGCTGGATTGGGCGGCATGGTAGGATCTTGGATGAAGGGATGAGAAGGCTGGGCGATGTTCCGGAGCTGGGCACTGACCCACGGATGTACAGCAACAGGTCGCTCAATGGAAAGGGGTCGGACCACGTCATGGGACAGCTGCTTCTTAGCACCTGAAGATCTACACACAAACAAAAACATTTTACATGAACTACTAAACCTCTTCATACCGGCACAGTTGCTACTAAAAGGCCCTAGTTCTTCTGGAGCTGAACACAGGGTTACTCACTCATCCTTGGGAAGCTTCTTACAGCAGAGCTGTGCTGCAGTTGCCAAGGGGGAGAGGGGAACACCCTCGAACCAGCTCTACCTCTGGAGAAGACTTCAAGGCAGCAAGTCTCTGTCTATTCTGGCATCCTGCTGAGGTGCCAGGGCTACTGACTCAAACCTGACACAAAGACCACTCGCCTGGTTAAGGACTCATGCAATACATGCTGTCTAGAAATAAAATCAATAAAAGGCAATTCAAATATTCACAAAATTCACCCAGCAGGATCCCTCTGAAGACACATCAGTGGGGGAAGCCACCATTCCCAGGCTGAGCCCCTCGATGAGCTGCAGCCCCACATCCCTGGGTGAAACAGATGCTGCACAAACGTGCTCACATTGCCCCAGTTCCAGCAGCAAAAGGTGATCCATGGGTGCCCAGAGCTGCCTGTGGCTCTGGCACTTGGTCCCCAGGTAGCCACCACCGCAGCTGCATCACCTTAAGTAGGAACCCAAGTCCCTCTGATCATCGACCTCCTGGCAAACGCTGCTTTATGCCAGAGAGCTGACCAGACTGATTCCATGCCCAGAGCTTGACTACACAGAGGTTCCTGGGACAGCCATGTCTCTGGCTTCACTCTAGGCAGGAAAGTCCATCCAAGAGGATGATCCCAAAAAGCCAAAATTCAGGGCAACGCAGTCCTCCTGGTCTGAGCCATGCTAAGGTGCTTGCTTGGACCAATGGCTCCAATGTAGCAGGTCCTGCATTTCTACCTTGGCTTGCAGGAGTAACAGGCAGTTACATATGGCAAATGTCTAAAGTGAAATTACTGCTTACCGTGTGCCAGGCTATCCCCCTTGTAACCACAGTCCCCAGTTGTGAGATCTTCCTGAGGCTTCAACCCCCACACCCTGCCAAAGTTTAGCCTTCAGGAAAAAGCTGATCATTACCCTTGCAGCCCCTGAGCAATCCCCAGGACCCAGAGGACCTATATGCTGGTGCCTGGTGGATTCTTGTCTTTCAGAGATCTCCAGGAACAAGGTAGACTGCTGTACAGTCTAGGAACACATGCCTTATGCAGGGGATGCAATAGAACAGTGTGAAGACTCCTTACTCTGCCAGCCCTTACCCATGGTTTGTTTTCTTATGCCTGCTGATCTCCTTCTCTCCTTCTATGATCCACTGAAGGATCTTCTGGTTTCTCTCCACGTCTTCAGGAGATCCTGGCATCTCATAGTTGGCACCATCACTTTTCCCTGAATCGGTCTTCTTAATGTTTCTTTTTGAGAGCAGACTTGCTTTCCCACTGCAAGAACAAAGCTTGAGATATTAGCGCTTTGCCTACACCAAGCCACCACGGCCCGTGGCAGAGCAGGGACATCTCCATCTACAGATGCATTCAGCCTTGCTGGGACCTTGTGTTACTAGCAGCACAGATGTGGCCCTGGCTGCCTTCCCCAGCCCGCCTGGCCTTTGGCACCCTGGCTAGAGCTCAAGCTAACTATGTCACCACAGCGGAGGCGAGGAGCAAGGCTGCCCAGACCTAGGGGCATTGGGCTGCCTCTGCCCAGGTACCTGTGGAAAAACGGAGCTTCTCCGCCAGCCACATTAGCCACAGCAACGTGGTGCAAAGCTCAGCACATCTCTGCCACATGAGGGGCTGTATTAAGCCCCCAACCACTTACTCTA
This sequence comes from Crypturellus undulatus, assembly GCA_013389825.1. Lineage (NCBI taxonomy): Eukaryota > Metazoa > Chordata > Aves > Tinamiformes > Tinamidae > Crypturellus > Crypturellus undulatus. The sequence goes on from VWPW01015155.1 coordinate 72,849, forward strand.
ACATGGTAACATGCTCAGAGTGTAAGGCCCATCCTGGCACTGCAATCTATCACCTGCCCTTCCACGTGGGACCACTGCTCTCATCTCGGTCCCGTCCGCTCCCTGCCCAGTGTTTGCTTTGTGCCATGATTGGGACCAGTGCTCCAAGACATGGTAAGAGATGGCACATTGGCAGAGGGAGGCTCCCTTCTGCAGGTTCTCAGCTGGGCCCACTGGAAAAAGCAACCACCTTAGACAAGAGACAGAAGGAAAACGGCATTGATGTTCTCTGTGTACATTGCAGCAACAGCTCTTGGAGTGCCCATCCCTCCCTACCAAGACACACACCCACCTGCACAGCGCAGCAGCCACGTGTCACGAGAAGTCCTCGCCACCCACCCCTGCTGCGGGCAGCAAAGCCACCCCCAGCGCCCACCCGCTCTGCTCCACGGCCCTCTCTGCTTGGCTCCTGCGTACTATCTGACACCCACAGGAAAATCAACCTTCCCACCACACAGGCACTAACAGACCCTACAGCAGCTCTGCTGGGCAGAACAGAAACTGCAGACTCCTGGTAGGTGCTTTGAAAAAAGCACCCCAGGGTGGCAGGCTGAGTCGAACTGAATGGTTAGAATTACTATAAAGCTACCTGAGAACAAATGAGCAAGTATCATTGTGCCCATGCTGCTCCTCATCCCCAAAACCACGTACAGGTCTGGCCACCAAAGCCCATATAGCTACAGTGGGACTAAGAACAGATATCACAAGGGCAGAGATGTGAGATGACTTCTGTGAAGGGAGGACTAAAGAGCTAAGAACTAAAGAGCTATTCAATTTGGGAAACAGTCTGACCAGGTTGATAATACAGACCAAAAAATCAGGGCAAACAATTATTCTCAGCTTCTCACAATGCAGGAACCAGTAGATATCAAACAAAATTTTCCAGTGGCAGGTTCAGTATAAACCAAAGGTGCCTTTTTCTACAGCATTCCCTCAACCTGCAGGCCTAGTTGCAGGGTGCTGCAGAGGTCAGCAGTCTAGCCGGGCTCAAGAAGGAGCAGGGAAAGCCACTGCAAGGGGCCACTGCTGCTGAACAGGCCAGTGTCCCAGGGCAAACTCTGGCTAAGGAAGCTCCTAACCTATGGACTGCCAGGAATTGGGAGTTTGTGCCAGAGGAAACACAGCTTGGAATATGCCCTCTTATATTCTCCTTAACCTTTTGGTATAGTCACTGCTGGAGAAAAGCCCCAGGCCCAGGTGGGCTTTGGGATGACCTGGTGTGACTGCTGATGCTCTGCTGGGGAATCCAAGCTTCTCCGCCTCTTCTCAAAAGGCCACGGTCATGTATCTCCATGTACAAACCCAGCAGCTGTAAGTTCTTTCCCCTCTGTCTGCCTGGAAAGAGGCTTTGGTGGCCTCTGCCTCCCTTCTCCCCGCCCACAACGTTGGCCCTGCACACTGCAGCCCCCGCTGCTTTCACAGAACACCCACCCGGTGCAAATCCTGGCCTCAAAATAACACCCTCAAGAACTAAGCAAAACCAGGAGTGCGTCTCTGCTGCAGCTGCTCTGCACATCCATCACCACCACTGCATGACTCAAGGTAGCCCCGAGTCTCCGCAGCTGCTCTCACCTCTGGGTAATTCAATAACAGAACTAGCAAAACCCATCACAGCATAGAACAGGAGACGGAGCCACTCAAATGGCCAAGGAAGGACTGACAAAAGCCCGCTAGGCAGTGAAATAGTGTCCACGGGACTCTCTTCCCCGGGCAGAGTGCCAAGGACACAGCCCTGCAAGTAAGAATGTTCCCTCGGGACAGCCTGCCGCAGGAGCACTACAGTGTTCCTCACTAGTAAGGAGAAAAAAGGAATCATTCTGGCAAGTGAATTAGGCCCTGCAGTAGAAGTAAGGCCTAATTTGTCCTCTCATATGACCTTATGACATTGGTTTCTGTTACACAAACCTTGAGATGTAACCCTGTATTTACTGACTACCGTTGCACAGAGCAGTAAACCAGCATCTGCAATTTTTAAACATTCTGCTGCTCTAGGGAGCAGAAAAGCTGCCTTCCAGCCAAGGCCATTAAGAACCCTGCTTAGAGGATGTCTTTTCAGCACCAGATCACAGAGGTGGAAAGCAGTTTGCAAGGATTACAGGGTGGGGGGGCATACTCATTTCTGAAGCAGAAGGGCAGTGGGATGCACTCGAACCATATCCCAGCATAGATTTCCAGGAGAAGATAGTGGTTCAGCAACCCTGTTTCATGTGCATGCAAAGGCCCATTTATGAACGAGCTTCCTATAGAAGCAATGGCCCTGTGACTCCCGCTGGGTGCTGCCTTGACTCACCTGTAGCCTAAAGAGTCCATGGGGACAGGGGCCATGCCCAAGTTTTCAGTGTAGTTTCGTGCCTTTGTTGCATAGTTATGTGAATCTACGTTCCAGGCAAAGCTGTTCTGCACTCTCTGAGTGGCCTCGGCCTCAATCTGCTCTTTTGGTTTCATCATGCTGTGGTGGTGGATATGGTGGTAGACGTGTTTATGGTGGTATAAGTTAGCTGCATCCAGTTTCATTCCTGATTTTGTTGCGTGCTTGCCATGCCCCGGAGGAATCGTTCCTAGTGTCCCTGACAGCTTCCCTAAGTGGCCGCTTTCTGGGGACCGTGGTTTGGGAGAGTGTCGGCCAGGCCCTGGTGACTGGCAGCCTGGTGTCTTCATTACGCGCTGCACGTGCTCGTCCAGGATGCTCTCCGGGTTTTCCTCGTGCGCATCTCTCATCTGCATCCCAGCGCAGCCCATCTCAGCGTAACGAGGAGCAAAGTGATGGAAGGCTTGGGCAGAAGGCATCTTGTGGCTCATGACTGAGGGACCAGAAGAGATATCTGCATCCTCACCTTCTTCTTCCTGGAAGAAAACAGGAGAGAGAATCATTGAATGAAAACAATATGCAGGAAGGGGTCTCTGTGTGACTCTACTCCATCTCCTGCTGGCAGTGGGACCAGCACCAGCTCTAGAACAGGTCAGCTTTGGCTTTGTCCAGCCAGGTCCTGAAAACCTTCAAGGTTGGAGACTCACCTCCATCTCTGGTGACTCGGACCAGGCTGCACCTGCCTCTCAAGGAGAGCTTATTTCCTCAGGTTAATGTTAGGTTCCTGAACCTGCCCAATCCCAGCTCAGGGCCACTGCCCTCCTGCTGCTGAGGGCAGCTGTGCTCTAGTATCTCTGGACTCGCTCACAAAGTTGTCCTAAGCCGAGGTTTCAGTGCATTACCCAGAGCGAAGAAACCACTGTCATGCAGCCCATACACCAACAAGACTTACAGATGCAGCTTTTGCTAAGTGTAATAACACGATGGGATTTATGAAGGGGAAGAGCCTCACTAAAAAGTTCACCAAGTCCCTTTGAAGACAGTTCTGCCAAGCCAGTAAAAGAGGCACAACTTACCACACTGTCCATGCAACCTCTTACAAGCCTTTGCTGAGGTGTCACATCAGACCTCCCCAGATAAAGCACAGAGGTCCAGGCTATGCTGCAAAGCAGCTCTCCAGTCAGGAGAGACCTGGGGATTTTTCTCACATGAACAACTACTGCACAGAGCAAGGCAAACAAGGGGCCTGCCAGAGGAATATGTAACTGAAGGTCAACAGCAGCCTGAATGGCTTTGAAAATCAAACGTTTATTTCCACCGGGCATGCTAAGGCTACGCTGAAACACTTCACGCAGATAAAGCAATGGGCTGTAGCTAACTGCTTGTTCTTGTAGTTCACAACGGTCTAGGACATGCTGTTGTTAACGACTCTTAAGTCCTTGCCAGGAAGAATAAAACTTCTCCATGCTGACAGGCACACTTTTGATGCTGACAAACTGTTTTGCTCTCCAACATAAACTCAGATATTTATGAAGTTTCTTTATTGGAAGTCAGGATTCCTATTTTTTTTAATTACATAAGTAGGATTCCAGCAAGTCCTTTAATCCTGCTCTCTTTTTTTTTCCTCCTTTGGCACTGTAAAGAAAACGTTTGCAGGATGGGGTAGCTCTGCCCTGCCAGATAAATGCATCTGCTCGAGAACACTGGCTCCCATCAGCTTTGCCTGTCAGATGTCATCACCCATCACTTGCTAACCAGCTTTAAAGTCTCAGCTGCCAACCGCAGAGCAAGAAAGCAAATAACAGATTTCCATGCCGTGGCACACCTGGGGGTGCAGCCCCAAGCGGGATAAGGGCAGCCTTTGGAAGCGGAACAGACGGAGGCGGCATGAGCAGCCGCAGCCAGTGGTTCTGCCCTGGGGCAAAGGGCTGCAAAGCAGCTCTGAGAGGGCGCAGGGTGGGCCTGGAGTGGGGCGGGCAGCCTGCGGAGACTGCCATGGGCTGTGGGGCCCAACTGCCCTCCTGTGCCTGGACCTGCTGGTACAGGGGCTCCCGGGAGCTGCAGCCTCTGCTTCTGGCCGAGGCGCTTCCCATCTCCAGCCAACCCCCATCTCTGCCTGCTGCCCCTCTCCTGCCTCACTGAGGTCCTCTGAGTTACTGGGCAAGAGATGAGACTTGAGCTGAGGTATGATGGCCTTTCCTAGAGGGGACAACCCCCCCCCAAGACCTTCAGAGGTATCTTAAATACCTCTAGAGCCACAACACGGCAGCCTATCCAATGCCATTCCTGGACAGGTAGTTCAGGTAAAGGAAAGGGGAATCTCAAGCTGACTAAATCTGCAATCCGGGGTGAATATTTATGAGCAGTTTACAGCAACTCAGTGATGCACTCGATGCTTTGGAGGCACTTAGGGCACTAAGGTACCTACGTTCTGAAGAACTACCTAACTATCTAGCTAACTTGAAATATCAAGTCATACCTGCAAGGCTAGATCTGGATCCTAATGAATATCCCCAATGCATCCTGTCCACATAGAGAGCTGAGCTGTGACAGTGCTGCGGTGCCACAACGGGGCAGAACTCGTGTGCCCGGGATGAGCCTGGCTCTGCTTGGCCAAGAGGCTGCTTGAGGCTTGGGAGTGCCTCTGGCTTCCTAGGAGCCGCTTTTACGAGTAACTGGGACTTGGTTTGCTCAGAGACCGAGATCAGGGTGGGCTAGGGGAGGAAGAGGCTGTCCCTGCCTTGGCTCAACCCGTGCACGTCACCGAGTTGCAGATCTCCCAAAGGTGGCCCCAGGTCGGAGCAGGCACCGTTTGGGCTGGAGCCGTGTGGACGAGCTTTGGGGGCGGCTGCCTTTAGGTCTCAACCTCCCATGGCAGGAAAGTCACCGCACCAAGAAAAGGGCACATGGAGGAGGTGCCTGTCCCAAGCTGCCCTGTCACTACAGCAGGCAGCAGCTATGGGTTCAAACATTCTGCAGGTACCACAAGCTGAATCTTTCCTCTTGGGTTCCTGTGCAGTGAACGAATGAGGCAGCACTTGGGGGTCGGTGTGAGCTGGGATTATAACACAGGGCAGTTTCAAGGCTTGGCCTGGCCACATAAGCAGGTGCCCTGCAAAGTGCAAAGGGGCCGTGGCACGAAGAGGACAATGGCAACACAGCGTCTCTCATCAGGAAGCTCCGCGTCCGTATGAGGCCGTTAAGAGGATGTGACAGAGACATCACCACCTGCCTAGGACATGCAGAATGAAGAGGAGCTTGGAGTTTGACTCCGAACCAAGACAGATTCCTTTCCTGCCTTTGAGCTTCCTTGCTGGGGTCATCCAATCTGCGTCGACATCTGCAGCCACAGCGAGAGGGGATGAGGGGTTCAGAGCAGGTATCTTCGAGCTGGCCTGGGGAGCACGCTTTCTGTGTGGAAACACCCTCCTAGCCACGGGTGCGAACCTGCACCATCACCAACACTCCATGTTTGCCTCCTGCCTCTGAAACTCTCTAGCCACATCATGCCAAAATAGGGACCTGAATCGGCACACGGGAGAATACCAGTTAAATACCCACTCCAAGTGCCTTGCTGTGTGCTCGCAAACAGCTATTTTCTGATGCTTTGCCTAATGTTTTCTATGCTTTTTTCAAAACTACCTCTGCATTTCAGGAGTTTTCACACCAAGCTCATTTCCAAACTAACTGTTACCAGCTCAGGGATGTGAGCAGGGCTCCTCGGCTGATTCCTCCCCTGGGCACCCCCTGCAGAAGCAGTGTTGCAGAGGAGCTGCGCGGGCCGGGGAGCAGCTCCTGCGCGGGAGCAGCCACCATCCCGGGGAAGAGCCGGGGCTGCAGCCGCTAGATGGTGCTTTGTGGACACCACAAAGCGGGAAGTGTCCCCGCGCTCGTGAGGGCGCGATGGGTGCGCGCCTCGGCCGCGCTGCCGGCCTCGGGAGCTGTTTTTACTCTCCGGCAAGGCCTTCCCTGTGAACAAGGAGGCTGAAACCTGCCACCAGGGAGCACCACCTTTCTTTAACCCCCTCTCTGCCTCCTACTGATGTCACTCAGCTCACTGTTACTTCTTGGTGGGTCAAAATAGCTCGCATAAACATAAGTGCATTTTCAATCATCACGTAAATGAACACCCTCGCAAACTAGTTTGGCCGTGCCTTATACTCAGACAGAGAAGCTCCCAGGTGATGAGCTGGGCTCGCGCTGCACAACATGCGGCTGCAGCGGCCGAGAGCAGTGAGGGGCCACGTGGATCCTCACCCCTCTCCCCCAGCACCGAGTTCGCTTTCAGATCGCTGCGGACAGACAGGGTTTTCAGTAACAATCACCTGGCTGTAAAGCAACTGTCGTTTGTCTCAACTACACAATGCAGCCTTGAAAGGAAACCTGTGGGCAGCTCCGTAGGGGAGAGAAAAAACACTTTTTTCCTAGCTTGTGCAAAACACTTCCAGGTCCTCTGCAAAGCTGCTAACGGCTGCATGTGCCCAACGCCTCCCGGTGTCGCTCGTGCCCCTGCTCAGGCAGCCACACGAAGGCGGCGGGAGGGATCCTGCAGCCTCAGCTCATCTAAAAAGGCCCATGAGGCGCCAGAATCCAAGCTCTCCTCTTGCTGATAGCGGCAGTTCCCACACCTTAAGTGCTGACCTAAAAAACTACAATTGCTTCCTCGGGGTTTTCCTGAATGGCTAATGCCACATGCCAGCCAGTCAATGGAATATACTCTGGAGACAGCAAAGGGGTTTAATATATAGCCTTAGTGGAAGTTGTGAGCTTTAAAAATAGATTGTCACACAAAAATGTGTTTAAACAGACTTAAATGTATTCTCTAGCACAAAGGTATTCGCTGATTTTATGGTATTGCTACTGGCAGCTTCTGCAGGGAGGCAGAGGGCTGGGATAACGTTGTCTGGTACAGGTGGGGGCAGCAATGCAGTCGTGGGCGGAGGAAGGAGAGGAGGAGTGCTCCAAGGCCGTATCAGCAGGGAAGGCTGCTGATCTGCCTGGCTTCTTGAGAAAGCAGCTATGTACCAGAGCGAAAACCAGACCCATTCCAAAGAACAGAAATCAGAACACAAACTAGCCCCGAGCCTGCCTTCTCTGGCTACATCCTGAATGCAGAAGTGACTGTTGCATGATGCCTGGAGCTGCAGCGATCCAGGCATCAGCTGGAGCTGATCCTGCATTCCAACCTACAATGCTCTCACTGGTTAAACAGCTACTAGAGGAACATGTAAAAATATTTTAATAGGGCTGAAGCTGGCAGTCCCAGAAATTCAGCTTCTCTAAAAGCATGGAGCTAATATGGCCGGAAACACCTCCCTCTTCATGAAGGGTGAGCTGCGGATGATACACACGAGAGCTTCACCCCATGGCTGGGCAGCACGGACAGCCCATAGCCACCTGCCACTGGGCTCTGCCTACACTGATGTCTGGGGTGTTCAGTAACACTGTGAAGTCCTCAGAAAACTCTCCCGCTTCCTCCGCACGCGATACACACATTGTGAGACTCTATCTGAGAAGAAAAGACACGTCATGAGCGCTGCTGAGCAGGATGTCTGGCACAAGGAACCCAAGATGACCAACTGCATTATTCCCTCCTTTCTGGAGCCTGCTGCGCAGCGAAGGCCTTGCACGCAGCCTCAGCTGATCCACGCTCTGAAGCGGCCCAGCAGCACCAGGGCTTACCCTGCGTGGTGCCGTGAGCTGGGATTCCCTGGCCACATGTGTAGTTATTGCATTTCCCTGCCTACTAGAGGATATTCAGATGCTACACCTGATCAGCTCCAAGTTTCCTAGGCAGTGATGGGCAAGAACTCTTTGGGTTTTGGTAGGAATGGTCTGCTGGCACACACTGACTCCTCCAAGTGCAACACTTGCCATCTGTTCACCATCTGCAGAGGAAAGAGTGATCACACAAAATCCTCATAAATGGAGAGATCTGAACATAAATTGTAGCCTGGAGGGGAAGGAGAATCTCTGTGTTACAGACTCCATCCTTGTGTGGGAGGAACTGCATACAAAGCCTGTGATGGGGGACAGAGGAGGGTGCACAAAGCTCCAGCCATGGCACAGAGGATGACTGAGTGCACACAGGGCCCTAGCTAGTGACAGGAGTGGGCATCGCTGTGCTTCATCTGATGTCTCACTGGAGGGAAGGGGTGATGGAGCTCAGGAGCCCTCCACAGATGACAGTGGCACCCTAGAGGCTTCCAGGGGGATGGAGTTCTCCAGGAGCCTGCTGCAGGTGATGCACATGGAAGCAAAGTGATCGCCTGGCGTGCTCAGGTGGCCGCTGAGGGATCCCTGCAGGCTCTGCACACAATCTGAATGCCAGGAGGACGAAGAGCTCACTCACCGCTCGGACACGTTTCAGGCGCTCCTCTAATTTTTCTTCTGCTTCACGTTCCTTTTGTACCTCTTCCAAACGATTGATCAGCTCTGCAGCAAACTTCTCTGGTTCAACATGTATGTCCTTTGGTATTCGGTATGTACGCTGGAGAAAAAACAGAGAGGGATTGGCAAAAGGTGTATGCAAACCACAATTATTTTGGACTCCAGTAACTGGGAATGCCACCGGTAAGCAGGGTGCTTGGGCTGGACAGGCTGCCATACAGAGCTCCCATGTCCAATACCAGCTCCATACACCACCCGGGAGAAGGTTTCTGAAGCCACAACCAACAATGTTTTCTGGCACCAAAATCCCCTTTTGAATGTATGCGCTGGGTTTCCTTAAAATTTATACCGGGTCAAGAAATGTCTTGGTTTCAAAGGGTTGGAAAAGGCTACGTGGGCAAACCTCTCAAATACAACAACCTTGCAGTTGGGATGTTTCCACTTTTATTGAAAGGAGAATTCTTACTTAAATATAGTCTGCTTAGGGCTGGTGAGCCAGCACATGCCTCTCCATCGGTGCTATCCCACAGTGGCAGAAAGCAGTGGAAATCCTGTCACTTCCAGGAAATCTGACTTTCCTCCACCTTCCAGCTTCTGCTGCAGCTTAACCCAGCCATGAAAGGCAACTGTTCCCACAAAGCCTCCTCTTTTACAAGTATCCAACCATGTCAGGACTGCATCAAGCTTTCTTCAGAGGCATGCAAAGGTTCCTTGCTTGCTTTATCAAGACAGCAACCTCTAGCAACCTTACAAGCATGGAGATACTAATTTTTCTGTTTGCTCTGCATGAACAAACTAATATTTATGAGAGTTCAAGGGCATTCTCAACTCCTTACTCTCAGATACACTGCCCCTAAATTCCTGTGCTCTGGGACAAGAAGTTTCTGTAGTGAAAACATCAAGCTCACAGCCACTGTATTTTTTTCTCTCATTTTTACCCTTTCTGTGTTATTTTGTTACTTCTGCTAGTAGAAAAATTAAAATGACACAGTAAAGATAAAAATTTCATTCAGAGGAAATACATATAGAAAATAGTATAAAAACCTGCATTCAAATATTTCAATATCAACATGAGAGAAATATACACTTTATATGAACAGAGATAAAATTAAATACGAAGACATGAGATAAGTCATAACGAAAGAACAAATGCAGCACCGGAAACAGACATCTAGCTTGGGATCTTTAAAGGAGGATTAGAGACCACGCAATTTTTTCCAATTGCATTTTTTTTGTGTGTGTGTGCAAACCCTGAATCAGCTGAGACTTGCACAGGAGACTAAAATAATGCTCTGCCTCAGAACTTGCAAAAGCATGCGAGCCAGACTGCTCTTCTCTCTCTGCCAACTGCCAAATGGAAGGCAGGGGGAGGAAAAATAATGGAAAAAGCATCCCAACTTATGGCACCGAGAAGCTGAAGACATCTTTTATGGCACCCTAGTTGCTGAGGTCTCAGCTTAAAGCAATGCTTTTTTGTTCACAGAGAACAAAACTCAACAAGCCCTGCCAACAAATCTCAGTTTCAAGGCTTGCTGCTATCATCTCTTGCACGTCGTGTGGTGCTGGACGCCAGCGTCCCCGGGGGGACTTTCTGTGGCTACGATGCAGTTCTGCAGGCAGGACTGTCTGCCCAGAGCCTTCTGCGAAAAAGCAGAAGGGCCGCAGCCTTGATAGGAAGTTATCCAGCCAGCACTGAGCCCAGCAGAACTGGGACCACTGCCAAAGGCGACAGCCCAAAACAAACTGTCTCCTTCTCCCCGTCCAAAGCGGTGTCCCTTGCTCCATCTCGACCAAGGAGAATAACCCAGATAACAAGAGTGAAGGCAAGACACAAAGACAATTTCCCTGGGGAACTACAGAAAATCCAAACCCTGTTTGGGCTGAGCAAGGAAAAATACTGTTGGCAGCTGCATGTCTTTGGAGCATGAGGATGACAGAAGAAAAAATAGGGGAATGACATTATGGAGGAGGAAAAAATTTAGAAGACAGATTCAAAGCAATTCTATAATCTGACAGGAATATCTTGGGGCCGACGTGGAGAGAAGGGGGTGGCAAATGCACGTCAGAAACACCCTATATGCTCTAAGTCCTGGGAAAGGCCGATGAGATGTGGTGCAGCTCTGTCAGGCTTAACAAGGCAGCTCCTTGCTACCTGCCCATCTTCCCACACGGCAGCCTGCCCTGCGACTCTACGGCACGCAGCCTCTCCAGAGCCAAACCCAGGACCATGTTGCTCCAGGAGCTCCTGCAGAAGCCTAGGCCAGTTTGCTTCAGCTCCTGTCCGAATATGGCTGGAGTTGCACTGTCCCAGCCAGACTGTGCTGTCTGCAAGAGGTGACTTCCAAAGTGGTCCTGTCCTCCAAGCGCAGCCCACTCGAAGCGAGTTCCTTCTCCCAAATCACCCTGTTGTGCATCCTCCACCCTGCAGCAACGCTTTCTTTTCAGGTCCTCATCCCAACAGTTCCAGCTGTGCCAATCATCCCACAGAGCCAGGGCTCCAACAGCACCTTGCAAGGGGAAGCAGCCTCTTCCGCGTGAGGTTAATGACAACGTGGCTAAAACAGCAGCCACGTTGAAGGGCCCCTGCGGCAGCTGCTGTCCCGAGGCGGTGCAGGGTGCAGTGTCCCCTCGGGCAGGTGACACCGCCTGCCTCGGGCAGCGCTGTTTCTCCTGCCTTTCTCCATGTCTCACGGCACAGCTGTGGAGCGCGCGGAGCTGCCGCCTGGTTTTCCCTCCCTCGAGATCAAAGCAGGCCCTGCTTCAACAACCAACGGGGGACAAGCCTGGACGTGCTGAGAAGTAACAGCCAGTCCCAGTCATCCAGGAGGGCCGTGCACGGCCGGGACCGGGCCTCGCTTTCCTACCGTTCTGCTCCTTGCATCTGCCCCTTCCATGGGCAGGAGGGTCAGGCCGTGCTTCCTAGGTAAGTGACTGCTCAGGGTACAAAATTACAGAATGCAGCTGTGTGGAGATGTGGATTTGCTGGCTGGCTGAGGATAACCTTAAAAGGCTGCTCCCTCCCTTTCCCAATCCTTTATTTAAAGGACTAAAAATAGGCCTCCGAAATTCTAAGTAGACTGAAGGTGTAGGACGGCATGGGATACACTTGCATTTTTCTCCTGTCACTTTTGGGGAGACAAGGCACTACCAGGGGTCTGGAAAGGCCATGGGACGTGGAAACGCTGTGGCAGAGCCTGCCGACCACACACAACGTTGCTGGGATCGGTGAGTGATGGAAAGCAAGTCCCAGTGAAAACGGAGACTTGCTTTTGATAAAGCTGCTGAGAGAGCTCTTAGCAATAACCAGGTAATGAGGAACTGGCCACTAAGAGCAACAATTGCCATAATGTGATAGCAAAGACTGGGCGTAATGCCAGGGAGTAGAAAATTGGGGAGGAGTTGTGAGCATGGAGGAGGGTTGTACACCAAGGAAAGAAACTTAGAACAAAAGAAAAAGCAAAAGATGTTCTCCACCTAACACTAATTACTTACTGGCATCTTTTGAAAGGGGCATAACCTACATGTACACATGTGAGCTGCCACGTGACTCCAGCCTGGTGACGACTATTTTCAGCCATGAGGACTTTTTGCTCTGCAAAACAATGGACTTCTTCAAAACGAAAATTGCAGAGGAAGATTTTCCTCCCCCAGAATGGCATTTAGTCTTGAAGTAGTGGCATTAAGAACCAAAGTGACATGCTTAGCATCCCAGAATCTGGACTTCGTGTAATTTAAAATTGTGTCTCCAGCTGCATGCAATCATATGGAGGGACCTGACAGCTCCTATCCCCTCTCTGCTATATATTGGGAAGGCTCCTGAGATACAAGTGGTATTTCCTCATTCCTCAGATATCCTCCAGGAAGGCCTCTTCTGCCTAGGAGAGTCTGCTTTCTTCAGAAGGCAGAATCAAACCCACCAGCACTGTTTGGTGAGGTAATGCCGGCGATTCCCGATGTGAGAAATCTCTCCCAGACAAGCAGCAGCCCGTCGGGATGTGCTCACTGCCTCCTGCCGCCTCAGCCGTGCCAGCTTTCCCTGCAGTTGTTTATTCGGCAGCAGCACCAAGAGCTGCTCAGCAGCAGGCGCCGCTCCGTTAGAAGCTCTGCAGTTCCAACGTGTGGAATCTCTCCGTGGCACCTATTGCTGCAGCTTCCACGGAAAAGCAAGATGAGGAAAGAATTTCCCTTAATTTTCACAGCCTTTGATGCTCTGCAACATCCTAAAATGAAAGTCTATCCCAAGCACCCAGCCAGCAGCTGCAGTAGGTAGAAAGATCAAAGCCTGCTAACCTGCACGTTTAATTTCTGCTAAAATAAGTAGCTGCTTCCAGATCCAGCAATGCCTACGGAGCACAGCTTCATCCCTAATGAGCATCCGAGGACATTCAGGGTCACTACTATCTCTGTGGAGCTCTAGCCAAGATGACTTTGCTCTTCCACAGCAGATACTTCAGCATATTTACCCGCAGCCTCTGAAAGACTGTAAGCAACAGAAGCTAAACTAAGGACATTAAAGTGATGAAGCCTAAGAGTCTTTTGTATGAACTAGTCCTCCTCTCCCTTTGATAAACCCCTGTATCTGCAGATCCTGCCTGTGGGCTTTCCACGCAGCACGACAACTTGCTCAAGTCCTACAGCAGCGTAGTCCAAGGTGAAAGCCCGAGGATGCAACTCTTCCCTGGGCAGCCCCTGCTGGCAAATAGTCCCCATGTCTGTCCCCCTGGCCACCCAAGTTCAGTTTGACTGAACTAAGCCTGACTCTAATACACAGAGCGATCACACTTGGCCTGCGCTGTTCTGCTGTGGGTCCCAGCGGTGACTCGCAGAACGCTGACATGAAGAACGTGCATTTTGGAAGCTCTGAGTATCTCTCCATGGATCTCCCTTTATTCCTAGCTCAAAGGATGAGCAACACAGAGCTCCCCAAGAAACTCGTAGTACTGGGGAATAATACATGCAAATTCCCCTGCTGAAACTGCACAGACAACTGCTGATGCCCTCTGACATCCCTGGGCAGCAAGCATGGACTGCACAGACGTGGTTCAAAAGACTCCAGACAACAAATGGCTTGTGAAACTTTTATCAAATGACAGGCCTGACACTTTGGGAAGAGATATGCTCCATCAAAAACCAGCCAGGCTGAGCTTCTGCACAGAGAAGGATCCTTCAGGGCTTCACTGCTTTGAATCTGCCCCTGTCTCCCTGTGGGGATACTGAGTCCTGCCAAGCGAGTCATAAATAAGCTGTTTATTGTTTTAAACTGAGAATGGCTCCAAAATGCTTTTGTCCCCAGTAAAAGGGTGCAGCATTCTCCAAGAGCTGATGGGTCCAATGCTCACCACTGTTTCTGGAAGATTCGTGCCCTCCTGTCTGGACCAGAGTGAGATCTCTGGCCATTCTGGGCCAACAAATTTGACAGGAATCACTTCATCTTTAAGAATAGCTGTTCTAATGAGGCTGCCAGTAATTCAGATGGGGACTGTCCAGACATAAACCATGACAAGTTGGGAAGGTTAAAGGGAACAACGGGTGGGAGGCTGGATGCCATGTTGTCTGACAAGAAAGAAAATTGCTCGAGCTGGTCTGGCTAGACTGCTCTTTCCTAGAGACCGCTGCGAGGAGGGATTTCTTGGGGCAGCAGAGTTCTGTGCCTCTTGTGGCACTATCCATGGCATGGGAAGTGCCTGAGGCTCTGGCACCTTTGGGAGAAGCAGTCTGCTAAAATTATGCTACACATATAAACTCTCCAGTATTTACAGTTGGTATCTGCAATCATATTTCCCTCCTCTTTTTTCTTTGGAGTGGGGATTGCAAGCATTTTGTTCTATGAAGTAGATGCAGGGCTTGGGTTTTATTGGGGCATCACCTCATCAGAGCAACGGTACTTGGAGAAGCAAGTTCCCCAGCAGAACACACAGGCAGCCTAAATAGGCTCTCCCTCAGGAAAACCAGGTCTGTCCAGCCATCCTTCCTGAAGGATCAGGCAAGTTTCTCTCTTCCACAGTGAGGTGGAGGAACACAATGAAGTTGCACGCTCGGTGTTCAAAGCTGGTTCAACAGAATTAGCTCTCAAGCAATGCCCTGCACGTCTGTCTGCAAGGTTGAAAGCTGGGACCTTTGATGTTTTGTGCTCTTTGTTGTTACCTTGTCCTTCCTCGCCCTTTCTTCCCAACCTAGTTTATGCCTTCAGTCTTGTCACACGGACAGGTTTTTTTTTTTTACTATGATCTATTTAATATCTGGAACTGAAAAGGCTGAAAGGGAACACGTATTGCAGCTTGTGGGTTCCCTTTAGAGAGAAGAAACCTCAGTTCTAAGATGAAATAAGAAGTTTTCCAATGCTATAATTGGGTAGAGGTCTCTGATCAGCCTTAGGGATCTATGAATCAGGCTGAATCATTTCTGACTGATCTGAGAGGGCCAAAGAATCGTGTGTTGGTGAATCCCAAAGGTCTCTTCCTTCTGCAGGTTTGATCTCTCCACTCACCTTGAGTAGCTGACATTAGACCAAAAGTTAGTCTTGAAAGATGAAATGGAGGTAGTAAGTTAGGGAGCCCAAGAGCTCTGAAGCATTCTGGGTGAGAACTTGATTTTCCTGGGACCTTTCTGCTGAAGTGCTGATTTCCAAAGTAGTTTGATGAATGCCAGGTGCAGGAGTAGACATCTAACACATCCTGCTGTTACCTGGCTGAAGGGCATCCACTCAGGACCGGGCAATGGGGAAAACAGTACAAGAGCACGGGAAAGGCCTTGACATTCTCTGTGCTTTCACCCTCATCTTTGGGGAATCCTTCTACTCTTTACTTATAATGGTTGCCCCAAGAGCCTGCGCCAAAACAAGAGCAAGATGGAATATCTCATGAAAAACAACATGTGTCTGCCGTGTAATAAGATTCCCGAGTGAAGCACAACATGAAGGTCTCCCAGCTTGCTGGAGACCTTCAGCCACTGCACTCCTGGGCAAGGAGCCACTCTGAAAAACACAACTTTTCCAAACTTGCAGTGTTTGTATATACTGCATAGAACATGCAGAACACTGCTGGCCATGCACCAAGGCCTACTACTGCATGGTGGGGCATCCAACATAACTA
The DNA here is from genome assembly GCA_013389825.1 of Crypturellus undulatus. Lineage (NCBI taxonomy): Eukaryota > Metazoa > Chordata > Aves > Tinamiformes > Tinamidae > Crypturellus > Crypturellus undulatus. Next base: position 88,677 of record VWPW01015155.1, read on the forward strand.
AAGCAGGTTTTTGTTAGTCAGAATTAGCATGGCCATTGAAACTAGTGGACAATCTCCTGTGATCACAAAATCATGGCAGTTTATAACTGCTACACCTAAAAGTGCTGCTATTAAGAACAACACAAGCTCTTTCAGTATTTTGCATAATGGCCCTACAAATCACCTGTTCATGAACAATAAGGTCTCTGAAGGATTTTTGAAATGACTTTTTAGTAGTAGAAGGTTCTCTGCTATCCCAAGCAAAATATTCTGTGCATTCTGCAAGCATTGTAAGTATCAGCTCTGTTAGATACGTAGTCCATGGAGACCTCCACTCAAAGGTTGCAGTTTTATCATTGCTGCATGGTTACGAACATGCTAATCATCAGGTCTAAGCAGTTAATAGTGTGCCAGGTTGCTATGCAGTCCAGAGCCTACAAGTGACTTTGGGAAGCAACACTTGAAGAAACATTTGCATGGCTCCTGGCTAATTGGGTAAGTTTAATTCAATAAGCTTGCAGTTAGAGGTGATTTTAAAAGACCAACTTTATAACAGTTCACACTGATGTTGTCAAAACATATTGTCTAATTACCTTCCCTTTTCTTGGCTGATTGATAAGCAAGGGCAGAACAGCGACTCTCTGAAGTCGATGCCAATTCTGTGTCAGTAATTGGCTGGCAGGAGGTGCCAGAGTGTCTGAACTGCAGTTTTATTCCTTGGAGAAAGACTAGAAGTAACTTGACTTCTCAGTTCTCCACTCCCATATAAACAGGCACCAAGATACCTTCTTCCCTGGGACTTAAACTTACAGCACAAAATCTAATGGGAACACTGGATGTTTCACAGAAAAATCCTTGTGAAGCGTCTGTGTGTAGTTTAGGAGGAATATGTAGTTCTAATAGACCATGTAGATAAGTAGGACAATATAAACATTTATAAGCAGCAGGTGGCCAATTTAAACCTTGTGGTTTTTATTTTTCCTTTTTTGAAACTGGTTTCCAAGAAAGTAGATAAAATTTAATGCTAAGTAAAACTAATTAGGCTGCAAGGAACGGCTGCTGGAATGACACTTACTCATTTCAACAAAAGGAATGTTTGGCAGATGGAAGTTCGTTAAAGCAGAGCTCACTATACATATTTCATGCTCCATACTCTGAGTTTATAACCTGCAGTTCATTGAGGCACTGCCAGCACACACGATCAACAGAAAGCCACTATTATTTTTATCCAAAAGGTAGAGCCACTGACAAGCTTTGAAGTTCCCACTGTTAAATAACAGCAATAACAACAACAACAAAAAATAAAGGCCAGGCTTTCAAATTGCAACTCTAACAAAGCAATGCTTACAGTAAAAACTGCATCAAGCGGAATAAAAAGGCGCCCAGCCAGTCTTTTTGACAGCAACCACACTGGGAAAGCAGCTGGGTGAAAAGAGAGGTGGCTGAGCAGAGATGGCTAGCGAGCGTCTGCAGCCAGGGCTTTTATTGTCAAGCCAATGATCAAAGCACAGGAGACCTTCTTAAATCTAAGGAAAATAATCTAATTTATAAGGCAAAACAAAGGTTGGTGGGGCTCTCTGCCTCCCTTTTTTAAAAAAAAATCAGATTAAAACAAGAGTCTTTTCTGCTTGCATTGTACTGCTTTGAATGGGCAGGACAAGAACAGCTGTGTCAAGTTTGAGGCCACTTCTGCAAAAAGCAGATGGAAGTGTTTTTTTCTGTTTGATTTGTGCTGGAGTCCAGCTGTCCAAAGAGGAAAGAAGCACCTTTATTCCCTGCTAGATATTAAATGTCACCTGTAACTTTTCACAGAAAAAAAATACGAGGATAAGCAGAGCTGCAGATGGTGCTGCAGAGCCCTAACGGCCATGCTCATCCTCCAAAAGCAGTTTGCTTATCAGAAGCAACCGAGGAGGCAGTTTCAGACACCTAGGAATGCTGGTGTCTGCACCTTCTCTGCTTCCCTGCCTCGTATTCCCCGTGGGCTTTGTGGTGTCCTCCAGAGCCTGTTTCACTTTCCTTCTGCCACCTCACTGTATGGCTTGAGACAACCGCATTTCTCTTTAGCTAATGTTGGCTGAAAGCAACATCAGCCCCCTGCCTGGTGGCACCTACATCTTCCCTGGGTCTCTCCAGCTCTCCCAAAAGTGTAAAACCCGCTGCCCCAACCAGCTCACACGTCCAACCGGCCCCGGAGAAGCAGCTGAGTCCTGCCCGACCGGTTGAGAAAAGTTGCCTGTGTTGGACAACCCTTGAGGAGCAATTCCAGAAGACTGGAAGAAGGCTACCAAACGTGCCTCCCTCTCTCATGCCCTTCCTTAGTGCTGTGGATTTCTGTCTTAAAATATCTCCAGACAGCACAGGGCTAAGGAAGGTTAAACAGATGAGTGAGCAGGCACGGCGAAGATGCATTAGGGATCTTACAGGTTTTGCATATTTGCCTTTGCCAAAGGAGATACAGCTACTTACAGGAATGTGAGGTAGTGGCACACGTCCATTTGCTTTGGCACTTTCCTGCATCTCTCTGCGATGCTGCTTTCGGAGTCTGTATGGTGGGATCCCATCTCTGCGGGAACAAAACAACAACAGAGCTGGCTTTAGTGGCTTTCCTGAGGCGCCCTCTGCTCCCAGCACCTACCTTTATGTCTCCGTGCTGCAGAGAGGCAGGCAGGAGATCGCTTTGCATTTGGGAAAGACCCGCCCAGGGCAAATGCAGCAGAGCAGGGAACGGCGCTCCCAGCCATCCCGGCATCCCCAGCCCTCTGCTTTTCGCCGAGGGGAAGCACTCACACAGTGTCCTCCAGAAGCAGCGCGAGGAAGGGCTCTGGCAACCCTGGCCCTAGGTGCAGCATGGGCAGAAGGACTTGGACTGTGTCCTGGTACCTTTTATACTTGGTTGCTTTCTATAAAAGAGAAGGCAACGTGCACAGAAAACCACAGGGCAGGCGGGGAGGGGGAGTGGGAGCATCTACCCCCAGGGAAATTCAACCAGGGAACAAGGTGTATATATATTTTTAAGTGAGCCTGACAACTTCTCGAATGGCTTATCAAAGCAAAGGGGCAGCCTCCACTGTTCCTAAGACAACCTCTAGCTCAGCCAGGAATTATGGGTTTTTGGGTGCGTGTCGGCTCCCAACGAGCTGGTATTGGAAGGGTTGGAGCTACTGGGTTTTGCCAAGCACTGCTAATGGCAAATGCTGTTGCCCGAGAGTAACTTTAGGGGGAATAAAACATTTTTGTTTTACTTTTGCATCCCTACTGCTTGTATAGCATGAACCGAAGTGGAATTCAGTTATGAGATATAGGAAACAGGCACACATCCTAGTAAAACTGCCTTTTTTTTTTTTTTTTTAAAGAAAAATCAATGGTGCAAAAACAGAAGCCGTCCCGGGTTTGGAGTTTTCCTTTTTTTTTATTATATAGATTCTCCCAATTCAGTAAAAGCAACTTTGTAAGTCTGTGCAACAAAACTTATGGAAATTCATGTAGTGGCTTATTCTTGCAAATACCAAGTATCTTCCCTGCACATACACTGCCTCCCTCCAGTCTTACCACCCAGGGAATGGGTGACCCTCACACTGTTCTGAACTGTGCGAACGATCCAGTCCCACCACATCTCACAATGAGGAGACATTTGCACAAACCCAACATCTTTATCACCTCAAAAAATAAACACAAACACACAAAAACCACAGTTGCTTCTAGATGACATCAACAATAATAGCTCATACGAGCGGTTCTGCAGCATCTACCTCACATGCGCTTTGTCAATGAAAACCAAACATATCATATCTTTCTTTACCCTAAAACTTCCAGATAACAATCACCAATGTGAGATTGGTTCTTTCTTCCACACATTTTTGGCTGAGCCTCGCTCTCTCCCGGGAAGGACTGAGCAAATCCTTCCAAAGCACCGAATTGCTACTGGGCTGCTCCCGTGACCGAACCACATCGTCCAAATGCAATTTCATCTGGCAACGCAGGCAGACAAAGATCAAATACCATTGCAATAAAATAAAACCCTGTGATTAATGACAAGGGCTTTTCAGCAGCAAGACAAATGACAAAACAGCGAAATTAGCCAGGCTAATTACAGCTCTGACTCCGGGCTGCAGGTAATGGGGGAGGAGGGAGAGCGAACGGGAACATCACCCCAGCTGCACCAAGTCACCGCCACTTTCTAAGAGCAGAGCAATTTCCCAAAGCGTTGCCATAACAACGGGCGATTGCGATAGCTTTCATTAGGAGGCTTCGTTTTCTTTAATGATGAACCTCCGTTTGAAAAACGTAACTCGGAGTCACAACGGTGAAGCAGCTTCTCCACGCCAACACGCAGCCTTTTTAACCCAGAACGGAGGGCGAGGAAACAAGCGCGGATTTTTACAGAACAGCCTTTCGCTGTGGCTCGTTTTTAGCAATTTCTGGATAGAATCAGCAAAGCGGGTTCCAGCTTAATCGCCGGGCAAACAAATCCAGGCAGCAGAAAACCTGCACGTTAGAGCAGCGCAGCTACTCGCAGGGAAAAGTGGCATTCTGCAGGAAGGCACAATTTTTATTTTCTTTTATTTTTTATTATTATTATTTCTCTTTAATTCTCCGCAGCAGCCGTCCCAGCGGAAAGAGCGACTTTTGTTCAGAGCACGGTAGCGAGAGGCTGATAATGGCCTCTAATCTATCCGGCTTCAAACACATGTTCAGCCCCGCTGTGCTGCCTTTGATGTCATTTTAACTAGATTCCCCAATGCCACCTCTGAACTTGGAGCATTCCTTCGCTCAATGCGCTGTGCCAACTCAACCAGAGGAAGCAAATTCAAAGATAAGCACTTTAATTTTATCCCGACAAAACCTTATTCAATAGATGGCGGGGGGCTGGGGAAGGGGAAAGCGAGGAAAAAAACCCAATACCGCACTTTTTGTTTTCCTTTGTCAGGTAACTTGCTTTGAGATACTTTCAATAGATAGAGAAATAATAATAAAAGGAAAAAAACCTATTTTTTAGAGAATATCTAGCTTTAAAATAAAACTTTTCCAGCACTGTATTTACTCACTTCGCTGTGGGATTTTCTTAGGTGTCAGCCAGCCCTGTGCCCAAATGCAACGGGAGGAGCCTGGGACTGCCATTTCTTGGGCGCTAATGTCATGGCCCGCGATTTTGGGAACCCTCTGCTCCCCTCACAGACCAGCAGTGGCCTCTGGGAGGGACAGACAGACACACAGACGCCGGGCTGTATGCTGGAACATCGCCACGACAGTGCCTGTCATGGTTGTGTGGGATGGCTGGCGTCGGGAAAGGCGGGAAGCGGAGCCCAGCGCTCGCTGCCATCTTCGGTGCGCATCTCTGAGGGCAGGACCCCACCAAGGAGAGGCCAGGCCCAGGGAAGAGACTCAGGAAGAGCCACCCTGCCAGCCCGGGAAACGACTGCCTGTGCCAGCAGCACGTGACGAGGGGATGAGCCAGGGGCCCCGCTGTCCACAGCCCCCCAGTGAGGGCTGCCCCGCCTGTCCCACAGCCAAAGATGAGCTGGGCACAAGACAAGGCCTGGAGAAGGCTGCTTCTTGTTTAGTGCTGTGAGCCCTCGCAGGAGCCGAGAGCCACTGCATCCACTAAGCTCTGCCCCTTGACACCACCACCCCGTCATGACACCTTCACCTCCCTCGATATCTCTGATGGCACTTCCACCCGCCCCTGCCCCTGGAGCCTGTCCCCTCTCCTTAGAAAGAACACTATTCATATGGAGATTTTTCTTCCGCTAAAAGGACACAAGATAGAGATCTTCACGGTACTCCAAGCAAGGAGTTTCTAAGTCTGGAGACAGGGTAAAAGCCACTGGTAGCCCAAGGCCCGTCCCAAGGGCTCACTGAGCAGCGTAAAACCCAAGCACCGGCTGCGGGACTCGCAGCCACCGCGTTACAGCAGGGCCAGCACAGGCTGCCATCGTTTCCTGATGTCCTCCCTAGACCTCGCCTCCACAGCCAACAGCTAAAACAACACAGCTGCTCTTCAGATTATAAAAACAGTTTTCCGCAGAGAGGACTGTTTTGCCTACAAGGCCAGAGGGGTTCGTATGACACAGGAAGACTGAAAAATAATCAGTGGAGGGCCGGCATTTAAGAGATGTGTTTTTTAAGCTACTCAAAAACACAACTCCTCAAGCAACAGAGACCCACAACATACTTGTTAATACAAATTCCGCACATTACAATAATATTTGCCAGCGCCTGGAAAGACATCCTGTTGAAAGTTAGTCTTCTTGCACTTGTAAGCAGTCGGGCACTTTTTGCAAACCCTGTCCTCTTGACACTCCTTGCTCAGAAGGAAATGATACGAAAACACCAGGCCGGTTTTTGCTAGCAGCTCCCAATGCACGTGCTGCCTGGTGAAGGAACTGCACTTCCAAAACCTGTTTTGCCACGACTGGGAGAACACCAGAGCTTAGAAGCTGGTGCTGGTAACAACCACAGTGGATCACAGTCTAAGCAGCTGAGTGCTGCACTCGTGTGTTTTTACCTCCTCCTCCGGCTTGAGCTGGCTAACACCAGCAGATCATGCCTTGCATCAAGGCATGCTCTTTGTGCGCCCGCGTGCTTTCGCAGCTTGCTCTAAGCACTCTGGGCTTCTCTGCAATTAGCCCGTGTTTGCATCCGCATTGTCCGGAAACGTTCTCCTCTGATGTAGGGTCACCGAGGTTTCTGCCGCAGGATCACACCCCATTCATGCCCTGCCTTTGAGGAGAAGCTACATTTCTTCATTATTGAGCTTGACTGCTATATGTAAACAGCGTACATAGAGAAGAACCTCGCTCATCAGCAAATGAGTCTTTTATTGCCATTTTCCTTAGAGGAGACCTAAATTCAAAGCGCTAAGACATGCAAGTCTTGTCAAGCAGCAGGAGTCCCTTCTTTAACTTGCGTCTGGTTGTTCCTCATTTTTGCTGCCTTGAGCAATTCTGCAGAAATTCCTTTGAAAAGCAGGAGGCAGATAGGTTCAGCAATGCCATGTAAAAAAATGGAACAAAATCTGGTACTGGAGTTTTAAACAACATAATGAAGAGCAAATGTTGAATGCAGACAGAGTCTTTTGTGAGTCAAAGGTCAAGGCTGTATGTCCAGAATCATAATTTGGGGATAAATCTGCATGCACCCACTTTGAGATGCACAAAAGGAAAGATCACAGGTTCACCCTTATGATTTTTGAGACTTACTTAAAATGAACCACTGAGATTGGGCTAGTTATTAGCAGAAGGCAGAGCACATATCAGCAGTAATTAAAGTCTTGGAAGCAGCCTATGTTGGCATAGAAGGGATGAAACGCCTAAAAGAAAAAGGAACAAAGAATGCACAGGATGGTCAAACAGAAATTATTCTGCCTGTGAAAGGAATTAATTACAGCTACTGAAATAAAAACTAGGAGGATGAAGAACTTCAACATAAATGATACAACAGGTATAACTAGCAGTGCACCCCATGAGCCCACCAGACTGATGGAAAAGGAAGCACTAAAAGCTAAGAAGATTTTAAAGAGTTCTTGCCATCTGTCTCCTCTGATAACAAGCTATAAGACCCCTACTAGTTTCACACTGCAGCTCTATCTCAGATGATGAAAATGAAGAATAGCAGAAGGATGTTGGCAAGGCAGCTGGATTTGTATCAAACTGAGCCTTTGAATCAGTAGTTCTCTACATTTTTTTGTCCCAGGGGCCTCCTTTTCTCCCATGACATTTATACCAGAGTCTGCATCCTCTACTTTGCAACATGAGATGGATAAGGTATGTGTGACATCCTGACATCTGATCTACGACTGCTTCCAACCAAAGCCTCATAAAGAAACCTTATGGGCAAACCAAAGCTGAGAAGGAGTAAAACCAAAACCAAAACCCTCAATTCCAAAGGGCAAAAGGGCAAGATCGACAAACATCGCTGATTACAGCATAGGAGATTCTTATGCTTTATGAGAAAACAGTTTGTGAGAAAACAGTTCAGTGTTAGGGATGGGCCATTCCGGGAAAGGTAGAATTTGATGCTTATAGCTCTTGAGAAGACTGGAATGGTTAGAGGACTCCGAAGCATGGCCATCATCTTCGTTAGCAAGGCAAGGCATATGAACAGGGAAAAACTAAATGCTTGTGCAGCTAAAAAAAGTAAAGGTATGCCATTAATCACAACTTCTAAGATCAAAAATCCCACCCTAACTATCTATGAATCTGCTAGGAGAGGGCAACAAAAATATCTTAACCGTTCCACCTAGGACCATGATACATGACCTGGGATAAAAAAGGTCTGAAGTGAGAGGATTCACCATCCTTTACTCTATCAGCACAGAGTGTGAGCGCACAAGTACTGCAAGGGCCAAGAGCTCCTGAAACTCTGGTTCAAGTCTGCTTACCAGAGAGCAGGCGCACGGATGCTGCACAGAGGAGAAGCAGTGCTCAAAACTGGCCAGACAGGTTGCTCTATCAGTTCTTCCGAATATCTGCAGTCACATCATGGATTCACCAGCTTGTTGTTTTAACCAGGAGGAGGTGGCAAATTGCTGCAACTTGATGGGCAGCACCCATTAAGGACACCCATGACACAGGCTGGAATGCATCTCTGATGAGGTCTGACAGCTCCTGATATTCCCAACGACTCTAAACGAGCCTCTTGGAGGACTTTGTGTTTACAGCATTGCTCTTAATAAAACGGTCCCCTAATTCTGTAAACCTGTCATCTTTTGCTTGAAGAATCAAAGGGTTTCTGCTCTACAGAAAGACACTTTGCATTTGCACTACTAAAAAGCAGAGCAAACAGAATATTTTCCCCTAAATTTTTTTTCATCACAGAGATGCAACAACAACAACAAAATCCCATAACCCATTTTTTCTTCCTCTGCAGACCATCTTTAAGGAAGCTGTCTTGTGGGCAAGATGCAGGGCTCTGTCATGAGAGCGGTAAATAGAAAAAGAAAAAAACATTTGGAGGTACCAGCTGTATAAAAGTGCAGTGGTGACCAGGCATGAAACAGAACTGCTCAGTCACTGATCATACTGAGAAACAACTGCAGCTTGAGCCCAATCTGGCAGCAAAAAGCAAGAGGAAAATAACCCAGGGAAGTAAAAAGCTCTGTCTGACATTCAGAAGCATCTCAGCAAAGTCAGAAGATACCCTGGCTCAAAGGAGTTACTCCAGAGCTGCCCAACTTTTCCTGTTCTTCAGGTATGTCAGAATGGACCCTGACAGGGCCAAGTCTGGGTGAAGGACTGCAGAGCTCCTATTGACTTGGCCGCTCTAGGCGCAGAAAAGTATTTCCACCTTTGGTCCCTGGCCTGGCAGCCTATGTCGAGGGCACAGATCACGACAGAAATTAGTGAGTTATTTCAGTCTCCCTTAGGAAGACAGGCTTGTGTTTCAGTGAAGGCAACATTCATAGCGGAAGGAAGAGATTCACAAATTTCATCCACAAGCAAAAGCGATTAGACGTTCTTTTTTTTTTCTTTCTGGACTAAGACTTTGTTAAATTGCAAATATGGAATATCTCCTCAACTGAGTTAATTATTAATTATGGGTAGCTTCCTCTGCAGCAGAAGAATATCCTGGACTTACAAGAGCTCTTTATTTCATTGATGCTTATACATGCAAGAAGCAGGCTGTATCTAACCCTCAGTGTGTGTTGTTATATACGGGAAATTGTTGAAGTGGGGGGAATGCCAAATAGTATCTTTAGCAAAGTCATCAGTCAAAATCCTGGTGTCATCCTAAGAACCAGCAGAAAGGCACAGAGTCCTGCAAAGACGATCCCATGTTGGTGGTACACAGATGAATGTCTTTGCCCTGCAAATTCCAGCTCTCTTCTGCTCTACATGAATCTCTTCTGCTAACTTCCAAGCTCCCAAGAGATGAAAGTATCAGGATTTTTAGGTATTTCTGGTAGAGATTTCAAAAACATGGTAATTTCCTCATAGAAATGAATGTTTTTTCGTGCAGTATATGGCAAATATATTGTCCCCCATCTTTGCACCACCAGAGTTTTGTAGATGGGTAACACAATACAGATGACCTAGGCAGAGATGACCTGGGATTTTTATGAAGTTTTTTTTGTATCTGCCTGGTGGTGAATGACAACCTCTTATTGCTCCCCAGAAGGTTTAGTTATGCAAGGAAAGGCCATAGTAGTTTCAAAGAATTAGAGAATAACATAGGTTGGAAAGAGACCTCCAAGGGTCTTTAGGCAGGTCCTATCCAACAAAAGCAAGGCTAACCTTAAAATTAGATCCAACTGGATTCATTTTGGGAACACCTTCCAGTGAGCCCACAAGATAGGTAGTGGTAGACACAGAGAGTCCAGTTCCTTGGACAAATCACCACTGAATTTCCTGAAGTTTTGTGCTGTGCCAAGCTCTGAAAGCTACTGCAGTTATGCTGCAACAGTAGCTGTGAATCAAAGGTACCTCTATGCAGGGTGGACACTTGCAGAAGTATTTTTTCCTCACTGAGCAGTGTGGTAATTAGATAGAAAGTTATAGAAAGTTACAGAAATACGTCCTTAAGCTTCCCTAAGTTAGTGTAATTCTGCTCATGTTCACCATGTATCTGTCAAGAAAGAACAGGCACAAAACAAGTGAATGGGCACATCAGAAGCTGTCACTGTCTAGGATGAGTTGAAAGACCTCTACATATTCAAAGCTTCTGCTGCAGCACAAGGCTTTGCATTTGTAGAAAGCTCAAAATTTGGATGCTCTCTTTAAATTAACATTTGAGATTTTAGGGTTACAGAAAATTCCCAAGAGGGCATTTCCACACATGACACAGAAGGACGGGTTTGCCAAATAAGAAGTCTTCACTTGGAGAAGAATGCCTTGAACTCTCATTTAGTATTGAAACAGCTTTAGGGTGACCTGGCAAATCCTGAAACATCATATTTCTCAGGAACCACATTGCTGGGAGGCTCCGTAGGCTGGAATTTGCAAGTTCACTGCTACTAGTAAAACTCTACTTGAGAAGCAGCCCTTAGAGCAGATGCAGAGTAAGAACAACCTGAGACTCCGGCTCCCCGGTCACGCCGTGACAGCAGTCAGGAACAAGGACATCTCGTACATGTCACCAGGGGTGAGAGCAATCCACACCCATGGAAGGGGAATGGATGCTTTGCAATTCCAGCAGTTTGAAAGAAGCTTAATGCACTGCAGAAAGGAAGACTGGAACAAACTTTCTTGTGTATTTTAGCTTCTTCAGGGCTAAAAAGATGGTCAGAGTGGCTCATTTCACACCTTTCACTAGGCCATGACACAAGATATTTGCTGTAATTGTGGCAAAGGGAGGAGGCTGCAGCAGATCTCAGGTAAAGGCCTAAGCATGTTGGGGAGATTCTCCTGTTGCTGAACAGTTCCGAATCCTTTAAGGCCGGGGGTAATTGTTTCAGTTATGCAGGAACTCAGAGGAAAACATTTGAAGAGATGAACCGGCTGGGAATAAATGACAATGCACTAGTCTTTGCCATCCCCTCCAGCCATGACGCGAACAGGTAGTCTCCAAATTTGTGATAATAAGCCAAGAGGCAGCACATCCCGAACTGGAATTACCATTTGAAACATTTTGAGCTACCTCCAAGATTATATCCTGCCCGTCCCCAGGACATCCACACTGCAGTAGGCTCCTCCAGCAAGGCCCATGCTGGCACACGCTCACAGAAGTGACGGTAGGTCACAGGACCCTCTGCGAGCTCTGGATGAACAGCTTCCAGGGGGCAGATGTCCTTCTCTCTTGGAGTACACTCTCACGGGCATCCTACAGAGCAGCTACAGAGGCTTAGCCAAATTATCTTCTGTCTTCAAAGCATCTTTTCGTCTACTTAGCTTTCTATTGCACAGAAGAGAAAGAATCTAGCATTTCCTCGTGTAACATTTCCCATTACAGCACACTTTGAAGGAAAAGCTAATTTTGGACAGGCCACTGAAAAACTAAGGCATGCTGAAATGCTACTGTGAGGGACATGGAGGTGAGCCCAAGTTTCCTCAGTCTTAGGTACTGTCTTAATCGAGCTTAATTTTGTGATCCATTATACAAAATAAGAATAATTGAATGCAGAGGTAAAACTGCAGATGAGTTCTACCCTAGCTTTGGATAAGCAGTCTGAGATGTTTCCTGAGCTGCAGTCCAGCAAAGTGCTTACTGGAAAGCTTCTTGCAGCCTTTATTTGGGAATCAACCACCCAAACACTTGATTCTTCAGGGGCAAGTGGTAATTTGGAAAGATAAAAGACAAAGAAAAGAGCAATGGTACAAGTCTTCACTGGACTGTCAACTGATTCATCCTCATGGGGAGGAACCCAAAGAGACCTCATATCCATTTGCACCTGGCAAGAACCACTGCAGGAACTCCTGCCAAGCATCATTTATTTTAGCCCACTCAAAGCATTTGACATGGCAAATGTTCCCAAGATGGCAAGTCAGGGCAGTCTTCATAATGACAAATCAGTTCTGCTCAGAACACTAGCATGACCATGACCTTGGTCTAGCTGGATACTCTCCCCAACACCATCTCTGTCAATGTCTCCCCTGAACAAACACAAAACCTGTACCACTATTGAAAAACAAACACGTCACCTCCTATTTGCTGTTATATCAGACTGAATTTACTTACACACTGCTATCTGTCAGTGACATGGTATCTGCATCACTGGACATGCTCTGCTGCTCGCTGTCATTGGCACTGGTGGCTGGAGCCAAGGCATATCCCGTGTTGACATAGTAAGGGTTAACAGGCTCTCTCCATGACCCATGCCTGGAAGAAAAACAAAACAGAGTCAAATTAAAAGGACACAACTTTGACCCTACTGCCACTGGGTTCTCTGCATCACTGGGCAGAAGAACTATGTCCTATGACTACGTTCACATTATGTGAATAATTTTACTCATAACTGGAAGCAAAAGGGGATTCATGAAGTAATGAAGATTTTAGGCTTTCTCTTTTTTTATTTCTTTTTACCCCACTCCAATGTGTTTGCTAATGTAGGAGCTGAAGGAAGAAATGGTTGTTACTTACAAGCACAAAGCTTAAAGCAGACCTTAAATGTCAAACTTGGGTACATCAAACACTTGCAAATTCGATCAGTGAGAACTGTCTAATTGCGCATTTTTTCCCAATGACAATCTGGCCATGGATCTACAGAGGTTACTTCACGCATATCCACTTATCTGAAAGGCAAGCGAGCAACTTGAGTAAATAACAAGCAGGTCAACCTTCTTTTAGAGGAAACAGCAAGAGAGGACACTTGCATGAGTTAACTTGGGAAGAAGCTTCTTGCACAGAAGAGTGAAGCAGCTCATGAAGCAAGTGTGCAAGTGGCTTCTTAATATGCTGGCACTACACCTGGCTTGGAAAAGGGACTGCCGCCAACATGCCTCCTCCTTAGACACCTCTCAGCCACCTACATCTCACTGTCAGTACGAGTCATTTTGTAATTTGCCAGAGAAATGAACAAGCTGAAAGGGCCATGCTGGCACAGCAGAACAGCATCACTCAAACCCACATGCTCCTTGATTACCCCCTGCATGAAGGGCAGCGCAGAAGAAATTAAAAGCAGCCATCCAAGCTTGCAAGACACTGTAAAGTTAATGAGTTGATGTGTTTTCCAAGATCTGTTAGTGGCTCTGAAAACCAGAACCCTGTTTTAACTCAGATCACGCAGCTCACCAGCTTCATCTTGTATTTAGCAACGCAGTAATTTAGCAGTGGCCGGGAAGGACACGGCACGTGGCTTGCGCTCCTCGCTCTGCTCCAGAACGCTGCTCTGGCTCTGCTGCAGTGGTCAAAGCCCTGCCTAAAAAACAGCCCCTGTCCTGAGGAGGTTGTGCTTAGATAGGATGGGAAGAAATGCAAGAGAAACTTGCAGACAGAAGGCCTGGAGATCCAGAAGAGACATTATAGTAGCAAAGGGAAAAGCTAGTAGCTTCGGCATATGTATATATTTAACAGATAGATATATAGAAAGCACAGAGTGTGAACACAGGATAACTGTCCACTGGCAATACCTGCTAATCGCTTCTTAGTAGCAACTACATGATCTAGAAACAACAGGCAGCCCGTTTAAGGTAGAGGTTCATAGAATCTGTCAATGAAATGGAACCAACTGCCCAAGGATGAGGTTTAGCAACGTATTTTAAAAACTGATTTAAGGAAGACTATAGCTAGCAGCTCATAAATTGCTTGCGCAGCTCCTATTCCCCATGCCCTGATGCTTGTAGAAACCACAACATTCTCTTTTCCTACGTGGAAAAGAGAAGACAGTACGCTCACAGGTCACTGTGAAAAATCGCATTGTTCTAGGTTTATTAGGGAGTCACTAAGAAACAACCAGTCTTTTATTGTGACAGAGAGAAAAGCAGTATTTCACTCGCCCAAAACAGCAAAAACACCAAGATATTCCTCTTCACAAGCGTGGCATATAACAAGGGTGGTGTAAAGAGCACCCAAGGCAGAGTCACCTGAAGCTTTTCACTGTCATAAGCAAAGGAGGTCTTGGGAAGATTCTCCACTGTCTGGTGTGATACAGTATTGACCTGTTAAAACCTCTCACCGTGGACATTTTCTGCCACACAAAGTTTCTGACTGTCACTTTAAGCGTGTGATGGAGCCTCCTCATTTCTATAGCCCGTTAGTTTTCAGAACAGATTTCTAGGACAAATATTCAAGGCTGGAAATAATTTGAACAAGTTTGCCCTAAAAAGCAAGGTATAATAAGTCAAAATCTTACCACCACCCCATTCTCCACTTCTTCTCTTGCATAATGGTCAGTTCTGAATATTAAAGGAGCGCTGTGCAGTGTAACCCTCCTGTCAAATTTGATATGACAGTTGCACGATGGAGGCAGATATAACCTCTTAAATTGAGGTGTGAATGATGGATAGGTCAGGCCTTCCCTGCGGGCAAAGACAGGATGCTTTTTGGATAACCCAATTAAAATGTAGCACCAGTGTCTGGTGGACCTTTTGCCAGGCCTCTCTGGAAGTGGAGTGGGTTATTCTAGCAGGGTATTAATAAAGCACAGCAGATGACTACAATATAGAGAAGGAAATGCACAGACTCATCAACTTCTCATTATTATTGGCTGATCATGCAGAAGAGAAGGAAACACCTCAAATCTCCCCAGACTTAGCCTGCTGCTATGGCAGCACTTCCTGCACACTGCGTTTGTGGGATTTTTAATCATTACAATCTTCTGTTACCTTCCCTTTTTGTGAATGGCAAGATTGGAGGCTGCATTCAGCGCACTGCATAGGAACCAGTCTCTGCTGCTCCTGCTTTCTAGAGCTTTTGAGGAGCATCCATGTGGTGGAAAATTGCACGTTGTCACCACCACGTGTGGGTCAGCCCTGTCAGCAGTCCGTCCACCCAGAGGAGAGTAAAGCAGAGGTTCCGTGCTGGAAACGTGCAGTTCAGGCCGTGGAGTCTGGGCCTGCGGCTGCAACTCGCACCCTGAAGGCCTTAAAAACCTTGTGGAAGCAGGATTCGAGGCTTTGGCACCTCCCAGGTACCCAGGATGCTCCCAAGTTCCCGCCAGCAGCTCCTGGTGGAGGGAGACGCCCCAGGGAGCCACATGGCCACGAGAGGCACAGCCTGAGTGCCACGAGGGCATTAACTGCCAGCCCTCAGGAAAGCATGTGCCATGTGAGACACGTTGCCGAGGTGGCTGTGCTCCTCTTCCCGGCAGGGGCTCACTGTCCCTGAGCCACCGCGGAGCTCCACAGCACCGGCACGGCTCCTGCCGAGGCAAAGCAAGAGGCATCACACCTGCACGGAGGAGCTCCCAGAGGTGATTCCCCACTCTGCCACCCTCTAAGCTCTGAAACTCCATCACAGCTGCTCCCAACCTCGGGTCCTGAAGACTAAGTGACCAGAGGAGGGGATGGGTGGCTTCCTTTGCTTGTCAGATCTTGTAGCTTCCCATTCCCTCCCTTCTTTCTCACCCAGTTTGAAAGCCCCTGGGGCAGATGAGATGCACGCATGCACAACAGCAGTCCTGGGGCGGGGGTGGATCAGTCATGTCCTAGTGTTTCACAAGGAAAACCACCCAAAGCAGAACTGACACACACATGGTTGTGCTACAGAAGAAAAAACAAAACAGTTCATTCTGCACGCCAGCACTGCAGAGAGTTTTAAGAGTGCACTGGGTACAAATCTGAGATGGTGAAAGGAATTCAGCGGGTAACGCTGCCCAGATGGGTCCCGCATGGCTCCTCTCCCTTCCAGGGCATCCCAAATGCAGAAACTCCCCTAGTGACCCGCACACGGCTGTGAACTTGCCCCCGAGAATACAGGAAAGACTTTGGTCACAACTGTTGTATTTAGCTAAAATTACACACTTAAAGCATGTATACAACAGGGATTACTTACATTTTAGCTCTGCCTCTAATATATCAATGCAAATGTAAACTTTTGGTAAGCATAAGTACATGGAAAGGGTATAGGATTTCAAAGCAATCATAACAGGTTACATTACTTTTGAGGAATCCATCTGTATTCAATCTTTCTCTTAATGTTCCCTCTCCCTGACAACTCTCTTCAGCTGGCTCATATCACTATTTGAATGTTTTGTACCGTGCCTCTGAAGAACGCTTTCAACATCTATTAGTGAGAAAACATTAAAGGAACATGGAGTCTGGCAAAAAAAAACGGTCACTTCTGATCTGGCAGGGGAGGCTGCTGTAAAAGGGATACAGAAACACTCGGGGAGATGTGAAATGTCAGCTGAAAACCTCCCATCACAAGCTCTGCGTGGGGATGAGGTCAGTGCAAGGAAAGGTGAGCATTTAAAGCAAGACTTCACACAAATGCCTCCAGACTTCCGGAATTTCCTTTATATCCCTGGTGCGGTGAGTGGTTTTGAAATGAGCACGGAACATTTCACATGGATACAGCGCAAAAAGCAAGTTGCATTTCTCCTCTGCGGCTCTCAGCTGCTCAGCACTCAAAACAACCACATATGGAACAAGCGTCATAAAGATCAGAGTGACCTAAGTCAGCCTGACCAGCTGCCTTTACGGTGGATAAAGCCTGCCATTGATCACTGTGGAGTCTGATAGTACTGAGAAGGGCCAAAACTTGTGGAAAATGGGGAAACGTCTCCTTAGAGCTTCCTTCTACCTGCTCAGTGCTTATTTTGCACATTCTTTGCTATATTCCATGCCCATACGAAGCTTAATTTCCCACTCCTCAGACGTGGAATGGCCATGTACGAGGTTGGCACTCTCAGGTCCCGGAGCTTCAACAGATGAGAGAAGAGGAGCCCACAGCTCCCACCATGCTGCACTTCCCGGAAGGCAGCATGTCCCTGCATCCCCCGTCTCCCTCACACAGTTCCACACTGATGGCTACTCCGATTTTAAATCCAAGATGCAAAATGCCGAATTTCTGCCAGACAGGCTACTCTTGGCTCAGAGCAGAAAGGCAGGGCTATGTGGGAGAGGATGTCATCGTCACCAGCCACATTGCACAAAAGACTTCACCGTTCCAGTCTGCAACACCAAATCCACAGGGAGCTCCAGTCAGCTCTCAACAGCTCCCTGATTTCTTCACTGATATTTCTAAGCAAATATGGAAATAAACACCTAAAGCAAGCAGGAAACTTCCAGGGAGATAAATGACCTCTAAGCACTTAAATTCTGTAGAATTTAAACTGTCACTATAGAGAACAAACTGCACAATGTTCTGACCACAGGCCAGTGAAATATGGTACTCCCAACCTGCTGGTAGTTCCAGTGCGGCTGTAGCAGCTCCCACTCTAACTGGGAAGCTGATCGGATGGATTTGTTCCATTACTGCCCCCTTCTCTGGCTTCTAGAGCTGAAGTTTTATGGTAGAATGATTTCCTGGAAGAAAATGTTGACTCAGGTAATTGCACATGACGACTGTGACGGGAACCAGGCAGGCTGGCAATCACGGGGATCATCCTCCTGCCAGGATCCCCCACCTGCCTGGCATAGGGAAGAGCATCTCCAATCTCCTCCATGCACCATGACCAGGCACCTTCAACGTCCTGCGCGACCAAGGACGTAGCTGTTCTGAGAAACCAGATTAATAAATCTATGAGATAATGGTTCATAAAGCTGACAACTACAAAAAGCCAAAGCCTTCTACTTATATTCACCTGAAATATTCCCTTCAGAGTATTTCCTCCTGTGACATACTCTAAACTTTTAGTTATTTGGGAGAGCGATGCTTTTCAACAGGAGGGAAATTTCATTTTCCAGGCAGCTTGAGCCACAAGGCAGCTCTTAGCAGTAGGAGAGTGGACCCTGGGGTAAGGACACCCTAAATTCTCACCACAGCAAACGAGAAGCTCACGGCAGGTCCAGTTGCTCAGATATCCCTCACTGAGGGATCCTGCACAATGGCAGGATGTGATTCCCACTCTCCTGTTTGGGTGGGCTGGGGTCCAGGTGAGTGGTCCTTAAAGCAGTGTCCAGAGACCAGCAGCAAAGGGCAGCAATTCAGTGAGATCCAGCTGGGGATCCTGTGTGTTCCCACTCTGTTTTTTCACACCAACTTCTGACAATCTAAGCTTAAGCTTTTAAAGACTTGTATGTTTAAAAGTGATTTACTTTGCCCAGAACTCCATTTGCAGGAGAAAACCAGCAGAAGCATCACACTTATTTTGGTTTCTCTGTTCATTTTGCCTTTGTGAGTGGGAGGCTGCAATCTCATTCTGAGAGAACCTTGCCTCTAATTATTCTAGCATCTCCCACATCTCCCATTTATTCAGTGTGAAAAAAATTAACTTTTCCATTGAACAAATTACATTGCCTTCCGCTCCCAAGATTTTCAAAGTGATAGCTGACTGAGCCTCTGGTTGGCAAGACACATTCAAACAGAGCTCTCTTACTTGCTATATTTACACCTCCCAACAAGTGGGTAACTGCCACATCCTTCACGCAATACCACGTTTCATTATCACAGCCAGGCAGTCCAATGGAGAAGCACACACGTTAGCTTATGATGTGCGATGTGCAGCAAATCCCCTAAGCATACTGAAATAGCACATGCCATCAACTAGCTGACAACAACATCCAAGTGACAGGGTCACCTTTAAACAAGAGATTAGAATAATACCTACGAGGATGTCCAAGTTAAAACGATTACCTTAATCTATCAAGTGATCAGAAAAGTTCTGTTTCTGACTCACGGTATCATCAAGATCCAGTGAAGGTTGCACTGAGCTGAGCACAGAAGTATTAGGAATATCCCAAAGCGTTCACAGCCTTTTCCGGTCATCATCACTGGTGTGTTTTGGAGCTAAGAAGGAAGTGTCTACAAAGAAGCAAAGCTAACAGCCTTCACTCCTGGCCTGGATCTAACCTGTGCTGAAGACTCAAAGAGTCACGTCAAGAGGTTACAATTGGGATTTAGCTCATAATTTGATTGCAAATCCTCAGGGTTGCTCCGCTTAAAACTCTTCCCAATTACTCCGGGCAGTCAGACACTGCTGTGCATTTTGACTTTATCACGGTCAATGTCAAGCTAATGACATGTGTTCTAGGCCAGGGCAGCTTCTTCAAAGATCACATCAATTCTGGACAAGTTAATCTGTTCTTTGAGGTCTCCAGATGGCTCTCTCCAAGAAAGTTAACTTGGAGCTTGCAGTCTGAGCACAGCAGCCCGAGCGCTGTGCAGAGCATTACAAAGAAACCAGATCAAAGTTGCGTCTTACAAAAAATGAAATCTAAAGTTTGAAAAGCAACAGCAGCTTGTCACTTGTAGGCTTAAAGATGACTTCTGCATGCTCCAGCTATCAGGGAATTTATGATTATAGTCTGGCTTTTAAAGGCTGAAAGGAAAAAAAAAAAGACACTCTTTAGCACTCCTTGCCTTTGCAAATCTCTTTTTTTTTTTTCCTGTGCTTATTCATCCTCCCACACTGGAGGAAGAATTGAAATAAATAAAAACTTAACTAAAAGTATAGATAAGGACTCATATCCTCGTATATTCTCCGGCATTCAATTCCATTTTAGGCATACGCTGAGATTATTCTATGGGGAGCTTCAGTAATTATTGCTAAGCATTAAAGAACTGTTATTAAAAACTAAATACAGGTTCTACTAATCTGATTTCCCAATTTTTAACTCCTATGCATCTACTAAGGACATACTGCTTCTGGGGACTAAGGTTACAGAAGACGCATCCACTGACACCAGTAAGTTAGGTGACAGGAGGTGAGAAAGGAAAAAATGACCTAGATTTTGTGAGCGTTTATGCAAGAAGCTCAAATAGAGAAAAGAAAATCTGGAACAGCTCGGACCATTCCAACAATTCTCCACTTTGAGGAATCTTCTGCTTGATCATTGCTCCTCGAATCCAATCTTCAGACAGGATAGCCCCACACTATGGCAGAGCTGCACAACTGATAGCATCACTGACATCAGTGTCTGACTCTGCCAAGCAAATAAAGTCTCAATGGACTAAACACTTGGGCTATATTGACATGTCACCAATAAAGCTTTCATAAGAAAGGCTTTCAGATGCCAGGAAGTGACTATGGAGATCTGTGGAAACTGGAGAATAAGTCACTTGGGATTTCATCTGACCATGCTTCTACAAATAAGCCCCGCAACGCCTTCCTTTTGACAGAGGCAAGGCTGTGCAGCCTTGCTCACCCCAGTAGAATTTTGAAGTCAATTATACTTTTAAGTCAGAACTGCAAAAAACAGTTTTGTTGCCACAAAATAAAAAGTCACGTCCTTCCTAAAAACCATGCACATTTTCCCTAGAATCACACCAGAAATCTCATTTACTTAATAATTCAATACACAAGAAATGAATTGAAATGGAAGCCAAATTTTGGGCAACACACGTTCTGCACATCAGTTACCAGGACAGCTTAAATCATCTTCCTGGAATAAGTAAAAGCAGCAGAAATTTTTGTTCTGTATCTTTCTCGCAGTAATGGGTATCTGCTTAGGCTCATTTCAATATGTAAGTCCAAACTTACACCATCCCATAGCTTTTCTAAAGAATGGGTCTCTGTGAAATGATTAATACAAATCCTAGTGCATTATGAAATGCTGATATTCTCAAAGGAAGTTTTCTATAAAGTTAGCAGGACGGTTGCTTACCTGTGTTAATTTAATCTGCCTCGTCATGAAAATCAAAATCAAGCAACATGAATTGGTGGAGTCTGACTGCTTTGCAGGTCACCTGGTGCCATCAACCCTCTGAAAGGGCATTTGTAGCAATTTAAGAAGTCACTAAAAACAGCATTTCCAGTAATCTTGTGTGTGTAACCGTAGATGCCCAGGGCATAGGTCTGAGCATCTCCACTGAAGATGCCTGAAGACGTTGCCTCAAGAACCAACATGGGCACAGAAAGCTGATAATGTGGTACGGGCTCCTCTTCCCCAACTTAAACCAAGAGGTCAGGAAAATTCAGAGACCGAGAGGTGAGACATCTCCCCTTCACTAAATGGCTTTGCAGGGTGAAATTTATGCTTAAAAATGTTTACTAGGTGTCTTGGTGGATGAACCAACACAGGAACCAAGACAGGACAGTGGAAGGCACCTCCCAAACCTTTGGCCTTGGGTAGGCTTCATGACACACACCTGGGGTGGCTTCCACCAGGCAGCATCAGCTCCGACACCTCAGAAGGCCCCCCAGAAGGGCCTGCGTGAAACAAGTGACTCCCAAATGGCTGCCTCAAGGCTCAAGGGGAAGCCCAGGTTTGTACGTGGGTCTGCTCATAACCTACAGACAGCAGCAGCTCCACTCGCCAACACCACTGCCTGCAAACTATCAAATTAATCCTGGGATTTCCACAGCTTTTCTTCATTATTTTTTGTCTCAACCACACCACAAATTTACTTAATGACTAAACCAGGCAAGCAAGTACTTTGTTTTCCAGACAGTGGGAACCTTTCTAACGGAATCCAGGCTTTTAAGAAAGCAACATTCACCTAACGTCACGTGAGCGAGACGGCCCGAGAAGCACTCAATGTTGCTGTAGCTCCGAAAATCGCGAGTATTTCAGCAGGGCTACGGGCACCCCGGGCTTTCGGGCCTGGTGAGGAAGGAGCCGGGAGCGCGAGGCCAGGGCGAGCGAGGGCCTCGCCGAGGCCGACCCGGGGCCCCGACAGAAAGCAAGAGCAACACAATAAGAACACTGTGTTCCAGGAATTACTGAATAAAGACGAGCGCATGCTTTTGGCGAGCAGAATTCAGTACTATAATTCTGTCTGCTGCTTTTTTTTCCACTGTCTGAAGTAACATTGTTTGTCCGTGCTTCTCTGAAATGGAAAGTATTTCCTCTGCCCTGCTCCTTCCAGAGAGAGATCTGAGGAGGCCTGGTGGAAGCAGCTTAATTGGGGATCCTCCAGTGGCTAAGCTAGGCTTTGCCAAAATCCTGCTTGACAAGAAAGGGCTTAGAGGAAAAAAAAATATATATATGTATATATATATGAGCAGATTTCTCTACAAGTTTCGTAACTTAGACCAGGACAGGCAGGATGAGAATGAGCTTTTGGATGGGAACAAGGCATCCAGCTTTGGCCTATAACTTCAGTCCCTCTCCCCTCCTACCTACGTGGTCATACATGCTTTAGCTCTCTGAGACATTCAAGGACCTGATTGTGCTATGCAAGTGTTCAAGAATAGGAGAGAGGGGCAGGGACAGCTCAGAAGTATGAGGGAGGGGCAGGGACTATTCAAGTGCTAAGGAGTGATTATCAATTTATTACCAACAAACCTGCTATTTTCATGAAATTACAAATTTGGGTGGTGGAAGTAGCTGGTTGAGGTAATATTTTAGACATCTATGAGGCACCCAACCAGTCCTTCAAAACAACCCAGTTATGATTCCTTGCCTTCCTGTGGCAAGGATCGGCTAATGAAAAGGCAGCTGGAATTGCTGAGAAACTCCTAGCAATAAATGGGCACCAAAAAAGGCCTTATTTCACTGAGTAAGGTCTGCCACACCAAAGCCTATAAAACGGGGTATCTCAAAGCAGTCACTCACTGGTATTTTAACTCCTCCAGAGAGAAATCAAGAAATTACCCCAATTGAACAAGAACCTTTGAGGTGACCAAACTCTGACCCCAGCTGATAAGAAAACCAGGAACACAGAGGGCTGGTAAGCCTGGCACAGATAAAGCTGAGAGTGTCAGAATTTAATAGCTCTCCCAGAGAGAAGATTCAGCTGATTACAAACATCCTAATCTTCCCTCTCAGTGTGTCTTAAAGGTCAAGAAATGGGATCAGATTTTGGCAGTACATGAAAAAACAACTCAGTAGACCAAAAGGACCTTCACAAAGATGTTTCAGTTCTTCCCATTAAAAAGTTACTGCAAAGCCATATTTAAATCCAATTGTATCCAGAGAACATAAGAGCAAAATGGAGCAAGAAAGAAGGTGCCCCCACAGAAGCATTTTATAATGTACAGGAGTTCCTCAGCATCAGCTGTCTGCAACCGTAATGGGTAAGTAGCTCTTGGATGTCTATCTCCATGAACTAGAGCTTCTGCAATAATTCTCTGGAGTCTCACAAGCTCCTGGGGTCCTTGAAGGGTACTTCATACAGGACACTTGTTGAGTCATGTTAAAAAATGGTAGGTTGGATCAAAAACAATATCTTGGCAAGCTGTAGAAAGCTTTGGAACTTGTTCTGTCGTTTACTGCTCAATTCTGAAGAATTGCAGTAAGCACATAAATGATAACTCGGTTTTCTGAGCTCTATTGGGAGCCTGTAACTTTCATGAACTGGAAGTGCTGTAATGAATACAATGCAGTGGTTGGGAGATCAAGGTGGGTTCAGCTACACTATCCTTTCTGCAAGGTCCATTAGAGGTTGACAGCAACAATGAGTTCCCAGAACTATAGTAAGAAGAGAGCAAAGGATCCCACAAGGAGAAAGATGAAGATTTGCAACCTGTTGGGACCTGCCACCAGCCTGTGCGTGTGCCTTGGGAATCCTTACTTGTTGCACAAACGTAGCTAGAAGGCTCCTGGCAAGCACGTCCCACTTGACAACATCTCCAGAGACAGCCACTGCACAGGCCACAGCTCATGGGGCATCATAGGGGCCTCACTTAAATGGATTAAAAGTAAAATACGACAAGCAAAATAAGTAAAAAGTGTAAAGAAAACAGAAATTTTTCTTGGGGGGAGTGTTGCCCACACAGGAGCTGCACAGGAGCTAACAAGGTAGTGCCTGGGACACTGCAGGACCAGAAGGTCAAGCTAAACCTCAGGTCAGAGAGGAGATAAAATTCCTTCCACGTTAATGTGAAACACTTACAGAAGCTGTTGGGAGGGTCATTCACTCTCTGTCCCGTTACTGGGTTACCCTGAAGAGCTCAAGGATTGGGGAAGTCCTGGGCTTGTTATTTCTTGGTGCACTTTACAGCAAGGGAAACGTAATTTTAATAACTACGCTGGGGTTTGTTTTTATTATTGCCTTATAGGATTTTTCTGTTTTGGTTCTTACCCATTAGCACAGGCAGATATATGAGCTTTTACCTTTATTACACAAATTCCACAGGATCTTTTCATCTGGTATACATTATTGTGAGGATATATATGAAGTACCACATGCATTTAAAGCGCTGTAAAAGAGCTGCTTGAATTCTCGTTCCATTTCTACGTATCTTTATGCACCGAAAAACAGTTGATGCTTCTGCTTAACAAAAGTGACAACGCAAGCAGTGTGCTTTTTGTGCTAAATAAATTAGCCACCTTCAGACAAAAGCCAGCTGAATTTCTTACCTCACTTTTTTAAAGACACAAGGCTAGGTGATGGAGCTTTGTATGCCTCCGTTGATCTCTCTTTACTCCCTAAAAATTTTGGAGCACAAGTTAATTGCTGTCATTCAACCAAATTCAACGAGGAAAGAGGCCCCAAAGACACTGTGATAATTAGGGAAAACTGGAAGGTGGGTAGAGACTCCAGGTGCTCCGAAGAACAGCAAGGCTGTGTCAAGAACCAGCAGAAAATCTATGCGGAGAAGAGATCTTACGGACACCTCGACTGAAGAAAAAAGTTTCAATTCTAACCTGTGTCTGGAACCCATTCACACAACACAAATACCTGATCTGCTACAAAATGCATGTGGGCCATACTGCACATACAGGACAACAGAGCCCAAAGGGATAAAATATATATTCCCTCTCCCTGAGTATTCTCTCTCCTTATATATTCCCTTCCTTATTCTCCTCTCTATATCATATGCCTATACCATGCTATCTATTACTCATCCTGTGCTCCCGCTGCTGAACTTTGCCCGCGCAGGGCAAAGGATGAACGGGTTGACATTTGTCTTTTCTCACTCTTTGTACCTTATCTTGCCTATATCACCCCAACCTTATGCTGAATATTGCACTATTCACTTGGCTGGAGATCTCTTTTTATGGTACTTTTCTTAAGTGAATCATTTATTTATGATCTTACTCTGGAGGAAGGAAATGCTGTGATTCTCTTACATATATGAAGCCAACTGCAATGTTGAAATAAACAAGATTTTCTCAAATCTGGATGCAAAATTTGTAATACTCAGGGCTAAATACCCTCTTTTTTTTTCTCTTCTCTGGCAGAGATGGAAGTACCTGCAATTTTCTGCTTGTTTTCTTCTTGCTCTCTCACTGCAAGGTTTTATAACCATGCAAGAGACAACACAGGTACCCTGTATACCTTCCCTACCTCATCTTTGCTAGTTCCCCTGTCACAAGCCATTCCATGCACTGCGCTAATAAAGAACCCTGAAGAAAAAAAATACAAGGTTACTCACATCAAAAAGCAGCTGCAAGACTAGAAAAAAAAAAAAAAAGTGATATTCTATGCGATAGCACCACGCATCAGACCTGGACCCCCGCGTGCTTAATAAGGGGAGTCCCATGGGTTCAAGCAGCGCAGTTAAGGTTGTTGACAGCCTTTTCCTCAGTGGGGAATAGGGTTTCTCTCCTCTAACCTGGAATTCATCGATAGAAAATAGCTTTTTACCCTGTCATCAGAAACTAGCCAGTGGGTTACCTTTTTTTTAAACGAGAGGGTGCAGACAAAGTGACAGACATGCAGATACAACAGACCACGTAAGCAGGATTTTTCTTCTGCATAATGGGGCTGAATTAAGGCTGAACTGACAGCTTTAGCTCCAGCATCTGAACCTCGCCAAGAGCATCTGAATGCTCCTTTCCACTTGTCATGCTCTCTACAGCCTCATCCCTTGCTGGTTTTGCAGATCAGCAGCTTGCTGCAGGAAGGTCTTGCTCTCTTCATCTCCTCCCTTTCCCTTGCTCAAAAAGCCATTTTTGCTGAACGACTTTTCTGGAGGATTGGCTCACCTAGTGGTAGATGAGCATCTCTGGAATCAGGGGCAGCGTTCAGTCCCTGAGGTCTTGGCCACGGGTCTCTTTGGACCAAAGAGCATTTAGAGATGCTGGCAGCCAACTTTGAACCACCCACCCAAGAGTTTGAGCAATTTTTGGAAGCTTAGAAAATTAGACAAACTTGGGTAAATTTTCGCATGGACAGCAAAAGGTAGGTTCACATTAGCACCACTCCTCCCACCCCCAGCAACCTGCTTGCCAAATGATACACGCCTGCTTCAAAGTATGAAAGTTGGAAGGTTATCAATGAAAAGTCTATTGTGAGACTCTGACATGAGCAAAACAATGTAATTTCCTCCCCCTCTGTTTTTGCTAGAATTTGCCAAAAGAATTCAGCCCTAGGCAGAAGCTCAGTAAGAAGAATACTGAACAACACAGTCTGATAAAGATATGTGTAGCTTGAACAAAGTTTTATATAATGGGAAATGTTAGGCAAGCATGACTACAGTGACGGGGGCAGCTCCGCCTATAAAGTGAGTGAGTGATACTGTAAGATAAACTCCCCTCTTTCAAAACTACAAGTGAGTCTGTAACATGAGTCATAATATCCTTGGCACACACTCTGATCACCAAGTTGATGAAAGGAGCCGTCCCCAAACCTGTGTGTGAAAAATGTGGCTGAATTAGCCAAAACACGCAGGAGCCCACAACATCAAAGCCTGAGCCTGCACCTTTACATGAGTGGTTGTGAGAAGCTCTCGCACGACACGACCCAATGGAAGGGCTCAGTGTCCCACCTTGCGCTGCTGGGTCCTAGTCCCATCCAGGAGATGCTACGGGATTCTGCAGTATTGCTACGGGTTCTTACTCTAGGACTGATCTCTCAGACCTACTTATATAACCACAGACAATGTAAAATTAATTCCTTGAATAAAGGAGCAAATATAGAGACTGTTTTCCTTGCAAACAATGCAACTAAGCACTATTGCAGTAACTGCTCAATGCCATCATCTCCTCAGCTTAAGACTCTTGTCTTAAGCAGATATCTATACATTTTTTGCAGACATGCGTTTGCTGTGCAGCTTTAAGAAAACAATAAATGAACTCAGGAATTCCACCGGGGCTGCCTTATGGAGAGGCTCCACATGCGGGATTGCTTCACCACCGTGGGCTGCCTGCCTGGGGGAACGGAACCTCCTACCAGAAGTTCTGATCTCTATATTCTCAGCTTTGTAGTTGCTCCCTGTTCCAGCAGTGTAACCTACCTTAGTCCAGATGAGCAATCAGAGTAATTAATTGGGGTGTTTCTACAGTAACAAGAAGGAGGCCCTTTCCAAGCAATCATTTCCTGACGCTAACCTTGCTAATAACCCTCAGGGTTTATTCTCTGGGAAAAGTTAGGGAACAGGTTGGGACAAAGCAATACAAGCAGATTTCCTTGACTGAGACCAACCCAAGGAGTTCAGGAGGCCTCACATCAATGAGCAGCAGCCCCTAGGACCCGTGATAAACATCTTCATTTACTTTTGCAAACGCAGTTAGCAGCCAAAAGGACACAGTGTCTTTACAAGGTGCCTAAGCCTACTTCTTTGCTCCTATAAAACAGTGGGTTCTTTCACCTGTACTTTGATAGGCCTTGCAGAAGAACACCAAGAACCAAGAGAAAGAGACTTAATTCTGTGGACTTTTGCTGGCCAGGAGGAACTATTACTTAAGCTCTTGAAGATCAAGTGAAGACCAGCTAATGGAAAACACATGAGAAAGAAAAATACCAGATGTGGGGTTGGGAGCAGAGTAGCCTTTGCAAGTACTTTTGCTTATGTAGGATTGGTGGGGGTGGGAGGGAGGAACAAACAGAATAACGGGATGCTACTCCCTGCTGTGAAAGAGGAGATACACAGTCACCATAGGTCTATGGGAGACAGAATCCCAGGCATGGAGAAGCTGTCAAGTGAAGCCCGTGCTGTTGTCCCTGAGGACACAGTCATGGATGCTCTAGTTCCATTGCTCAAGACAAATGACACTGCTGAGGATGACACCTGCCAAGAATATCTTCATCAGCCCTAAAGAGGAGTGGGGTCACTGAGCCCATGAGGAGGTGGTAAGTAGAACTACTTGGTTTGAGGGAAGGGTCACGCTAGTCAGGAAATCCAAAAGATCACTTGACTGTCACTGTCTTGACTACTTGAGAATGAATTTACTCATTGAGAATATTGGCCGTCCTTCTGATCCTTCAACATTCTTTCTGATCCTGATCAATACCACTTTCTCATATGACAGCTACGAACAGCCCAATGTCCTCCACCTGGCTGAAAATCAGCCAAGCAGGGCTGGCTGAACAGAGATAAGAAAGAAATCTGGCCAAACAGCAGTTTGAAATGTGTGCGACTTCTCCTTCTAGAGCAAGAGAAGATTTTGACCCAGTTTCAGATGTTAAGTCCATCTCCTAAACAAAAGCAGCTGAAGTTTAAATGAGCCAATTCTGCAGATCATTACCCTGCTATTACACAATTCTTTCTAATCCCTGAAGTGGGGAAGATGTGCCAACGCCAACCCAGGCACATCTTTGTCATTTCAGCTGGACTTCCAGCTTTTCCACTAAAGATTTCATTCTGTTAAACCATTCTTGACAAATGCCAAACACAAAAATCTCCCAAATATTTATTGTAATGTCTTTGGCTACACTGTCATAAGTACCTAAATTCCCTTCTCAGTTGGAGAGCTATCGAGACCAGAGGTCTCCAAATCTTTCAGCCTAATAAACATTAGAAAGGCTCATGAGCCCCTATGAGAAGTAAGAGAGAGATTGTTTGTGCCACAAAAGGAACAAAAATGACCAGCCATCCCCTGCTGGCTCTTCCCCTCCCCTGAAGAACTTGGCCTAATCCCTTCCATCCTACGGCCCTTAAAACACAATGTGCCCAGGAAGGGGAGTAGCAGCCCTGCATACTGATTCCCCCTCCCCAGCTCGAATGGGCTTCCCGGAGCAGCTCTGCCAGGAGCAGCCCCTTCGGAGCGGCCAGGCTGGGGCTACAAGCTGCTCCTCACCCGTTCGTCTATGGGCTGGCTGAGGAGACTGCCAGGCTGGCAGGAGCTCCCCTCGGCTCATGCTACGTTGGAAACACGGGATGACAACGGCCCTCAAAGTGGCCGCTGTGACCCCAAGTGTGCTGAGGCAAGGCCAGCGCGGGGGCCTCTGAGGAAGCCACCACGGAGAAGACAACCCCAGCCCCCAGCAAGGTCGTACTGCCGCTGACTAGCTGGGACAGGCCGAACATGTGCTGTGGGGAACAGGGCATGATTTTATTAGCAAACACAAAGCCGTCCAGGCAGCGTGGCCCGAACGGGGTGGGTTGAATTAAGAGAACAATAGCAGCTAATCACCTCGCTCCTCATTGCACATGTGTCCTCAGCTCGCTATGCTAGCAAACACTTAAAGCAACTTGGAAATATATTTTCATCTGAAGGGCCTCACGTTATTAACGCATCAGATTAAAATCACAATAATTGAGAACGTAACATATTCCCGATGCTGCTTGTTAAAGGATTAAATCGAAAACGCCAGCACTCTGCCAGCCTCCCCTTCTTTGGAAACCTCCTTGTGATCGAGTGACTCTGCCTGATTTAGCCCACGCTGGCGCTCTGCAGCTCTGTTTAACCCTGCTGGGATGCTCTTTCACTGCTACATGCGTGCTGCTCCACCACTCCAGAGCCCCAGCGGGCCGGGGGCTCTCCGGCCGCTCAGATTCAGATCCACCTCTCCGTGAGGCCACAACCCGAACACGCTCTTGCATCAGAACCCAACGCTAACCACGCTTCAAATGCCAGTGTGGATTCCAGTTCCCCAAACAACAAAACAATAGACGCTAAAGAGGAAAAGTGGAAACTGCTGCTCGGGGCAGCCTGCCACAACGGGCTGGCCAGGCAAGCGTCCTGCTGCAGCGGGGACGAGGCTCGGCGAGGCAGCCTCCACCAAGGGAGGCCGCTTTCTCCCCTGCCTTGGAGGCCGCCTGCTCAGCCGTCCTCTCTGCTCCATTGCAGGGGTGAGGAGCTGTATTTATGCTGCTCCGTTTGCCCAGGGCAGGAGAGAAGACAGTAGAAGAGCAGAACATCAATAAGCCCAGAGAAGGGCACGCTGCGTTTTGTATCTCCTCCTTGCAGAGTCTTGAGGATTGGGAGGTGCCCTGGTCTTGTTTTACATCTAGACCAATTTTAACACTTTGCTTTGCAAAACAACAGGACAAATGAGCAGAGATGATGCTACTTCAAACAAGTATGGTCTACGTTCTGTAAACGGCTGAAATCAGAGGTCTGCCACAGGATATGGTTACAAGTGATAAGGTGGCATTTCTGGCTTCCCTTTTGTCAAAGGATTCCTATCTTATCCCAGATCAGGCTTTGCTCTTCCTAGCTGCCAGCCCTGCAAATTCTGCCCAGGCTGCCCAGGGCCAGGCCCACAAACACAAATCACAGCTGTAATTCACCCGCTAGCCGCTTTAGCAACCTGTGAAATACTTTCACATAAGACAGCTTGGAGAAGGGGAAAACAGTACTAGAAAAAATGGAAATGGAGCATTTCTATTTTGAAGGAGAATCACACAGATTTAAATCCAGGAGAGTCCAGTTCAGCTTGGTGGGTTGGACAAACGGGCCAGTACTGAAACGACCACATCGGTTTGACCAAGCTGGACCGTCTGCCAATGAATTGAACTGGACTCCTGGATCTGAAGTTACAACTTCACTAACGCAGATTTTCTTCCTTAACATCTGGAAGATGTTTTGGCTAAGGCAACCTTTGCAATACGTCCTCGGGGCGAGCAGATGCTGCACGCCAGGCTGCCCCATCCCAGCTTCACCCAGCAGCAAAGAGGACAACACCAGTTAACCACGCGTTTGTTCCCACTGCCTGGCAGCCTGTGGGGACCCCTCTAGAGACTCACTCCACCCCATGCTGGCACTGCACTGCCTTGAGAGAGACGACAAACTCCTTTTCCTCTCATTCCCTGTAAACACATCCCAGAGGGGCCCCTTCTACTCTGACAGAGCTCCCAGCAGCGCACAGAGATGAGTGCAGCACCACGGAGAAAATTCTGATTTACCAAGCCCTGCTAGTGCAGGGTCTAACAAGGCCCACTGCGTGCGGGAAAACCAGGCTAAGACGTCTCCAAGCTCCAGCGCTCTCCCCACTTCCCTCCTTCGCTTCTGCTGCTGCAGCCTGGAGACCCTAAAGGTCCAGAGAATTAAAGGCAATTTAATGCAAGATGGGGGGAAAAAAAGCCTTTAAATGCCTCATTTTTTACTG
This sequence comes from Crypturellus undulatus, assembly GCA_013389825.1. Taxonomy (NCBI): domain Eukaryota; kingdom Metazoa; phylum Chordata; class Aves; order Tinamiformes; family Tinamidae; genus Crypturellus; species Crypturellus undulatus. Next base: position 120,237 of record VWPW01015155.1, read on the forward strand.
CCTGGAGATGGACAGGACAGACAGTGGCCTTGAGCTCATCCTGGTGGGACAGCGTGCCAGGAACCAGCCTTGCGCTTCCCTGTGACCATGGTGGCACAGGGATGGAGCATCTGGCCTCCCTGTTTACACTGTGCTCAGGATGGCGCTCAGCCATTTCCTTGCAAGTTTGGTATTCCTGAGGGCGACCACGCGTCGCTCAACAAGGTTTTCCAAAGCAATTAGAAAATTTAAATGAACACTAAAGGCTAATTGCTTAAGATAACGCAGTTACTTATCTCCCAAATGATTTCACCTGACCCTTCCGTGCACGGCAGTTCTCCTCTGAATAAAAATGTGAGCTATTTACCCAGGGTGGGATTACTTTCATGAGGGCCTGCAGGTGTGTCAAGACAAGGTCAGTAAGGAAAACTTTTTTCCCTTTGTAATTATTATTATTATTATTAGACCAACACATACAGCTTGGCAAGGCTGGAAAGCAAGCTTTCATGTGAAATATAGTAATGAGTGAGCTAATTTGAGAGAAAGGCAGAGAAAGATAACTGTCCTCCATGAAATGCTGAGCTTATATTAGTGGAAAAGCACTAATGCGCCAGAAAAAACAATCTCAACTTGCCCAAATTCAGGATTTTTAGGCCCAAGCAGCAGAGAGAAGCGCTATTCCCAGGCTCATCTCAAAAGGGATTTTCTAGGCCTCTGCTAGGGGCCAGAGCTGAAAGGTCACAGACTGAGCTGTCATTTGGGGCAAAATCAAGCATTCCCGCTCATAACTGGTTATTTCTGTCCTTTCCTGAACCAGCTCCCTCCACACGTGCAGGATTTTGCATGCACAGCCCCGAGCAAAGGCAGTGACGCTGCCCAGCCCCCCTTTCACCTCGCTAATTAACACGGGATAGTTAGAAACTGCTCCAAGGCAGCGTTTGATCCGTGGCCACACAACCCTTGGGGTGGGCAGCCCGGGGTGCACGGGCGGGAGAGGCAGAGCCTGCGCCCTGCAGCAGCAGCGGCCCTGGGCGCGCGGCGCCGGGCGGGAGTTCATCCCACTGGACCAGCGTGAGGCGAACGGTCTCAAACGCGAGTATTTCTCACGCTGTCACCTCTTCCTGCACAACCTGCCTCTCCTCCCCTCAGCCCGTCTGCACCAACGCTACTACCACCACCACAGAAGGCCCCCAAATCCTTCTTTGCGTCGCCTGGAAAGAATGCCAGCAATTCCAGTGACAAGAATCTCCCCGTCAGCCTGCGATCTCCTGCGAGGCTCTCTGAACATTTCCCTGCGCTGCCTAATTCCACCTAAACGCTGCACACAGGCAAGTTATTTCAAACATTTCCAGCCCGAGCTGCCGCGCGCGGAGGTAGAGTTGGGTGTGAAGAAAGTATTCATTTAGCTAACTCTGTTTTACTCAGCAAGTGGAACAAATTTCATCACCCCCTGCAAGTCTATTATGTATTCTATTTATACCACAAACATTTGGTGCACAATTCAGGAGCAGCAGGAACAGGTGATGTAATGCACTGTACAAACAGCATTCTATTCATACAGTGGGAAAATAAAGTGCATTCTCTGGGTTTCTTTGATCACACTTAAAACAATCAAGATTAGAAGTCACAGATAACCCAATACATACTAGAGATAAAAGGGCTCTGGGGAAATAAATCACCCAAAGTTAGATATTAAGCAAGATTTCTCTCTCAACAATCAACTTATCTGTGGATAGAAGAGGAATGACCATGCGGTTTCAAAATCCTGCCAGGCATTTTATTTATTTTTATAATACCATAAAGCTACTCCACCCACTTTTTCAGAATGAACATTGCATTACACAACACATCAAAGGGGCTTTATGGCCTAAATTAAGCAATAAAATAGTTGAGATTGTGCGTTATGCCGAAAATTGGCTGGCTCCTTGTGCTGGGTGAGATGGGAGGCGAATACCGCGTGTTTCCAAAGCACCTGGAGAAAGCCCGGGGCGGAATGGCCCGGAGTATCAAAGTGTGTGGCTCTTGCATGGAACAGAGCAGAGGGAAGGTCCAGGCCAGTAGTGCTCACTGTAACCCTCTCCTGCCCGAGGGCCAGCACCAACTCTCAGAAATGCATACCTAGTGCCAGAGATGCTGCATGAAGATCTCCTCCATTAGGCAGACACGGCCCTTCATTCCCACTATTTTCAAGGCTTGGGTCCTGGGCAGAATGCTGTATTGGAAGCCGTGGGTTTTGAGGATGTGGTTCCTCTCACTCCAGAGGGCAAGTCATGCCATGGGAAAAGGAGAAATCCCAGGCAGGAGACAGTGGAGCTGGAGGGGCTGGCTATGCCACCAATGCTCTTCTAACGTGACTAGAAAATCATGACAGGGATCAAAAAGCAGCTCTATACCACCAGCTAGCTCACAGGGGAGACACCTGATCAACAGGACACAAAAATTAAATGGATTTAAAACGGTTTTTACAATGTTTTCTGGCTTGCATGTAATTTTAACTGAAAAATAACCAGCAGGCAGGATACGCAGGAGTGAGGCATGCTTGCCGAATGTTTATTTTCCAGTTCTGTTTCCCCAAAAGACAAGGTGAGAAATGAGAGCATATCGAGACCAGAGAGGTTTGGCAGGTCCCCTACAGCAGAGCAGGGCAGAGTTTCCAGCGGAGCAGCCCAAGAGCCGCATGAAAAATGAACTTGCCCCAACACAGATGCTGGCAGGGACCCCGCGCGCCGCAGCGTGCTTGCCTCCTCACACAGAAAAACAGTTTCTTGATGCTTTTTTCTTTCCTCCTCCCCAATAGCTTTAATTAATTTGGGCCCTATCATGATTTTGTGCAGCTTGACTCACGGCGTTTGATGTGTGGAGGCTGGCGGGAGGTGCCGGGGCCTGCCCGGTAGAGCCCCCGGCTCGGGCCCAGCCCCAGCAGTGACTAGACAGCCCAAGGCGGCTCCTTAGAGCTATCAATAGAGTCACTGTTGGGCGAGCTGACTCACTGCTTTCCCCGAGACCTGCTCGGCACCGCGCTCCGAGGGCACCTGAACGCCAAGAAGAAAACTCCACAAGCCCACGTTTGCGCAGCGAGCGGTGAGAGCAGTGTGCGAGGGGGGATTTGGGATTTTCCTGTGCTGCTGTTCCTCAAGGAAGCCTGCGCTGCTGCTTTCTGATTGCAGAATTGCCCACTCCCTTCTGCGGGTCCCTCCTGTGGCTCTTGCTTTGAACTCATGCTCTAGAGACACAAGGAGAAGGATTTTTAAACCCGCAGACTGCATTTAAGGAAAAAATACATGCACAAGGAAAACAAAGAAAAATTGTGTTCTGGAAACCTGCAGGAAGGGGAGCAGAGCCGTGCATAAAACAGCCCATGTGGGCACTACTTCCACCAGGGCATTAGCAGAGAAGGAGAGCGCTTTTTGTTTCCCCATCACCTCTCTGTCCCTTACTCACCTCTCCCGTGCGAAGCCCTGCACAGCCGCGTCTGCCTGCAGCACCCCTTCACTCCATGGGTCCCGGGGCTGCGCCCAGGCTCAGTCCAACCAAGCCTGGGTGGAGATGGCCAAACAACAAGTCGCTCTATGCAGCGAGATCTGCAGATATTGAAGGTTTCCCGAATTTTATGAAGGTCTGCAACACTGTACCAGAGACCACTTTTCACAGAAACCTCGTATTCGCTTCTCCTAAGTCACCTGATGCAACAAGCTATGGTGGAGTCTCCAAACTTATCTCAGACATTCTTGATTTCCTGTTTGCGGCATTGACAAATAAAAAGCTATACATTACAGGTAATTACGTTTCACAGAGGACAACAATTAAGAAATAGCCTATTACTTTTTACAAGCTCAGGATAATCAAAAGCTTCCTCAAATATCTAGAGTTGCAATAAGCAGTTAGAAATGGCAACTCCCAACAAATTGCAGGTAATTTAGAGTAATTTACACAGATGACATATTTCCCTATCTACACTTAAAACCTTCAAACTCGGTTCTAAATAGCTGAACTGCAGGAGTTCCTGGAACATATAGAACTGTGAACTTATTCAGCCCAGCACTACCTTTGCTGGCTTCCGAGACTGCATTCGTGAACTCCGGCTGCCGCACTGTACGGACGAAGAAATTCTGGATCCAATATTTAGAGAGATACACAAAGATCCTAACTTGCATGCCGAGTCAATAAACAATATTTTCTGTTTCTTCTATTTGTGCTATTTGAAAATATACCTTATTTTAATGCTAAATAATTTGATTTTAGCTTTACGAGATTTTAAAGAAAGTCATCTACTTTCTAATGTTGTATCTCCCATGTAGTCAATGTATGAGAACCAAGATCAAACAGTAACTTAAAAAAAACCATGAAATGATAAAAAGGAAATACTTTAGACAGGAATTTCTAAAATGACATGGAAAGAAGGAGATGCAACAAGGATGCAATTCAGCATAAGTTACTATTATGGCATAACAGCTTCATTCCTCACATTCAATGCAAAGTATTCTTTTAAATGCTTTTTCTTGTTCACATGACTTGGATTGCTAGACGGGGACTATTATTTTAGAGTAGGATTTTTAGGTAGTATTTCTGATCCTTTCCATGCCACCATATGCCGTGGCCGACATTTTTGTTGAGCGTTTAAGTAGTTCAAGAAAATCTGGTGGGAGAGGTAAAATTACAACACAACTATGATGAGAAGCTGGATCTAGCACAGTAGCACCAAGGGAAGAGCAGGAAAAGACTGGATTAAGGCAAGGAGAGTCCGCACATACTTGGACATGAGTGGACACACTTGGCTCCAAGAAACGACGCAAACAAGTGCCCCTTGTGGCATGGGGCACGTGGCCAAACCGGCCTCTCTCTGCGCTCCTCCTCGGTAGCTTTATCCGTAGGGAAGCCCAGTGCGGACACACAGGTTCCGAAGAGCCTACGGAACAGGAAGTTTCACAGGAACCTCACTGACAAAGCAGACTTCTCATCCAAGCTCACAAACCTATTTTGTTCTTAAACACATGCTGTAAATAAAGAGCATTTTGCTTTCCAGCAGGCTTTTTGGTCACTGATTTCCAACCGTCATTATGCTGAAAAGATAAGCAGAGTGGCCAGGCCCGGTAGCAGTCAGTGCTGGCCAGGAAGAGGGGTCAAACACAAACTTGATCCTGCAAGCAGTCAAGGCGAGGAAGGACCAGGCTGCAGTTCCCAAGGGATGGACAGCGGTGAGACATAGCGCCCTTCCTGCACAAGTGAAAAAATCCCAGCTGGGAGGTGACCGAAGGATAGAGAGACCAAAGTCACTAGAAAGGGGTCAATGTAAGGAGCCTGCTGATGTTTTACTCTACCGTGTCTATAGTTGATGGACCCACTAGAAGTTTTCCTAAAAGAAATCAAAAACATGCACTATGAGCTTTTCAAGTCCTCTCATCTCAGCTGTAAAACTTTGGCTGTAATCTCTTTAAAACAAGGAAAATCTTGTCTTGTTCCTAAGGCAGAGTGCCCTGATGTTATAACGCTGTTGCTCAGGTCAGAATATAATCCCATTTGACAAACTAACCTGTTTTGTTATCAACTTGCTAACTGTCTGTATCACCTAATTTTATCATGTTTACCCTTTCCTGAATTTGCCTGCTTGGCATATCAAAATATGTATATATTAAAAAAAAAAAAAGTATAAAATTCAAATTTTAAAGGAAGCACATCTTTCTTCCCAGCTAATTGCTTGCTGTGGCTTGGCAGCACCTCTGTGGACAGTAGGTGTTCCTGCCACTATGTCCCATCTGGAACAAGAGGCTTGGCTCCAGCTCATTCCTGTTTCTTCAGCTCAGGCTTCCAGGCTGATTTCCAAAGCTGGGAAGTGAGAGGATTATCCTACTCCATACAACCCGAGGCAACACACTACACCCAAGTCCTCGGCCCTGCACAGGCTACCTGGGAGGGTTTCTGACATTGCTGCTGCCAAGCCACAGCGGGTGATTAGCAGGAAAGAGGGTTCCATGCAGTGCGGCTGCTGGCGAGGTGGCTGATAGCTCCGAGGAAAAGGCCTGCAGGAGGGGAGGAAGGCGGCAATGCTGGCAGGGCTGACTGTGGGTGTCACTATCAGGGACCAAAAACCTGCATCACCTTGACAAGTCCAAGCAACTGCTCATGCGCTGACCTTTATGGGTGCCAATTCCTGAACGTATCTTATTGCTGGGGAGGAAACTCTGAAGAGCTGTAGGATGCGTCTGTCCTTCTGAGCACGTGGAAGCACGGCAGGAAGGCGCAGGAGGCCAGCACGCAAGGCCAGCATCCTCACCACAGAACTGGTGAGATGTCAGTGCACTCGCTAGAGCTCCAACAAGCCACATTCCCCTGCTAAAAGCACCAAATCTGACTCAAAAATGGTTGAAAGGGACAGCTGACCCTTCAGAAATGCAGAATTTTCTGCCTCCTGAAAGGAAAATATACCAAAATGAGATCAAGTGCCTTTTCCGTTCTAATTTTTACTAAAACCACACCCTGGAGAGAAAAAACGCCCTCACTAGAGAAAAAACGTGCTCCAGATCTGACGAAACCACGAGGCGTTGCCCAGCAGTGATGCCCACTGCACTCTGGGCTGATCGAAGTTGCTAAAACTTTTGCCATGGTGCCACCTAGATCCACATGGAGAAAATCGGCACAAAACAGTTATGAAAGCAGTGTGTGCAGCAGTGTCCTGCCCGTCCTGGTGTCAGCCCCCGCCACGACTGGTTGAGCCTCACCAGAGGCCGCTCTGAAGAAGGAAACCCCAGATAGACAAAGGTGTGCTGGGCTTCCCTTTGAAGGGATTTACATCTGGAGCACTCGACACGAGCAAACTGCTGAGACAGGCATTTGCTCAGGTGTATAAACATCACAGGCTGCAAGCGCCAGGCTTGCAAGAATTCCTCTCCACAGCTTAAGAATAAATTCAAGGTGTTTTATTTAATTATGGATGAATCACTCCAAAAATTTTCTACATTTTATCTTCAGCTGCAGACACCAATCATGCAGCTGTTTTATTATTTCTTTAGAATTACGCATCCCCATCTACTTGGGTTCTCAGAGCTCAACAAAGTCCTTTCAGCAGCAGAAAGCCCCGGTCCTAAGCCACGGGCTGGGAGTTCCTTTTTGGTGCGTGGAAGTGACGGGACAGTTAACATTAGACCCAATTCATTTGGGGAGGGAGGGGAGAAGAGAGGCCACAAGCTACTTTCCCTGAGCAGCCCAGTGGTCCCCACCCAGAAACCTGCACACAGAGAATACTGCGTTTAAACTGGTAGGTTAGGTCTGAGACCAGCGTTAAGGTTTGTCAACCATGACAAGCTAAGGCTTGTTTAACAGTCGACTGGAGGGTTGAAAAGTCTAATAAAACCAAAGAGTTTTCCATAACAAAGCTCCCAAGGTGGCAGGAGAATATTCACACCCATTTGGTAGTTTTGTCTTTTTTTTTTTTCCTCTCTTTTTAAAGCATGCAAAGGTATTTGGAGTCTCTAAGTGAGCATGAGCATCATAAAAGCCAGCATCTAGAAACCTGCAAGCAAATGGAAGCAGGCAAGGAGGAACACGCTGCTAGCAGTGAGAGTAACCAAGCACTGGAAGAGATAACAAAACTGCTGCCTGCTCTGCCATCACTTGGATGCCTTTCTAAAACAGACACTTCAGCCTGACCACAAGTTATTGTGCAAGAACCACTGGGTGAAGCTGCATGACCTGTTATCTCAAGGATTACAAAAGGAAAGTTTTTCCCATGCTCATTTAAAAAGTTTGCTTTCTGCCAAAGCATAGAAGTTTATGGCTCGGCAGTGACAGGTTGCTCCAGTCCATATCGGGAAGGACCCAAAGCACCGCTCCTGGCAAGCAGGAAGGCTGCTCTTCTCCAACGCCTCCCGTGGGGCTAATTCTCCTGGCCTGCCCCATCCAAACCACCCCAGGACACACACTTCCCTGCGTGTATCTTGGGGCAAAACACACAGCACTGTATTTTATAGCGTGATAAATCCTACACAAGAGTGACGCACACGCATCCTCCGCTGCCTGTTCCCATCTTGCTTCAAGCTGATCCTTTGTTCAAGTGTTAGCCAAATCTGAGATAGCCAAGGAAGCGTTTCCAAAGTAGCTTTCCAAGAGCAGAAAGCAAGATGCCATGCTTGGATGTGCTAATATTCAAAGACACATTAAATATTAATAGTTCTACAACAAAGAGGAAAGTTTCTGCTCTTGTGTTTTCCGGGCAGAGAGCAGGACTGAGGACGCGGGTTGACGGTCTCAGCTGAGCACTAGCAGGTCTGAGGGGCACCCGCTGTGCAGCGCTGAGGCTGCACACCTGCCCCAAGGCTGCGCTTGGGGGCTCAGGCAGGAACCCTTCTCATTTCCTAAGGAAATACAACAGTCACATGGGCTGTGAATTATAAATTAATGGTGCAAAGACAAGACTTCTCATAAAAGAGCCCTACGCTTTTATTTTATATATATATATATACACACACACACACACACAAAACATCATGTAGGAACTTGATCTGGATAGAACTAGGAGCAGGAGAACAAGGATTCAAGGTCATGTTTTATAATCATTTACAATCATTTGAAGTAGGAATGAGGCTTGTGTCCTATGGAGGCATCTCATGCTGGAATCTGCACAGAACTTCCTTTTCTTCAGCACGCTGCAAATGTTGCAGCCCCAGAACTTGGTGCTTTTGCTTTGGCCCTCTTATTTATATACAATAAAGCCCTTGTGCAGGAGATCAAGCCCCTATTTCATTGATTTGACATGACGGTTAACCTGTGAACTCTGCCCCTGCTAATAGAATAATTTCTATTTGTTGATTCCTCTTTTGGTCTCCTTGAGGGCAATACTCGCTTCAGCCCAGGACTCGCTCACAGGGTTGCTGCCAAACAGCTTCGGTGCTTCTGCTCCAGGAGGCAGAGCCAGCACAAAGTTACAGAAACCTGTTAGCTGGAGCAGGATACAACCTCAGCAGGCTCTCTCCTTCCCACCCACAAGCATCCTACTCCTTAGTTTCCACAAGATGTTTTTGACCCAAATAAGGACATCTAAAAGCTGGTACTTAAAAGGACAGGTTCAGGGAACCAAATAATTCCAAATTTTATCACAAAATTTCAGTTTTCAAAGGTAAAATCCAATTTCTGCATGGGTTTTAAAGAACTCAGATTCTTTGACTTAAAATTACAACAGCTCCGCTTCTCCCAACAGACAAGAGCTTGGACCAGGACCAGGCACATCGATGGCTCTGCTTTTCCACACGAGCGAAATCTGCTACAACCTAAGTCCTGAGCACAACCTCAGTAAATCCAGCTACACCTCACTGCCCAACATGGAGAAGGGGGAGAGCAAGTAGAGGTTGATCCCCAAAGAACCCAACCTTGACCAAAATGCCTGGCTGACAAATAGGGACTTCAGAGCTGCAGCAAATGCCAGAGATGAGAGCAGAGAAGAGCGGTGCACACTGCTTTAATCAGTGTGGCAGAAGTCACTTTCTCCAGAACTTACAACACTTGGGAACACCTGCGAATAACCGCATGTGACACTTCCTCTCAAGCTTCACTTAAAATATGTGGGGAAAAAAAGAAGAAAAAAAAAACCCAGACTGAAGGTGCTGCCCAATGCCTTACACTGCTTCTGACTCTTCTTTATTTCCAGAGATTCCCACGTGGGGACGAGCTACCCATCTCGCTCATTGCACAAACAGGAATGTCTGTGGCTGGTGTTGCAGCCCACGTCCCCTGCACCGCAGCGGTGGTGCAAACCCGGCGTCTTGACGGCGCGGGGGTTTTGCAGCCGTTGGTCCTTTTTTCTGCAGCCTCCAAAGTGACAGGGCTCTGCTTGCAAGTTGAGCGGGCAGTCATTAGCTAATTACCGGCTAGGATTGCCAGTGTCAGGCTGATTTTATACCTGACACGCTCAAAAGCGCGGCCTTCCACCAGTATTAACTCCCTAAATTAGGACCATCAAATAAATAGCACCGTTACGGCAGCCCACGGACACAGGAGGCGCCGATAACCAGTGGCCTTGCCCAGCACAAGCGGCCTCGGCCACGCGGAAACAGCCAAAAAACACGTGGGAATTTTTCGTCAGGCTGCAGGGAACGGCACATGCTGAAGGCAGCGCGGAGCGAATGGCTCCCGCAGCCGAGCCGCAGCACCCACCAAGTGTCAGGGCTTTTCTGCAAGATGCTCGGAATTATATTCACAAGCAATGTGACTTTTTAATCATTTCAATTAGTGTGACTAAAACCCTTCAAACGGAACAAAACAAGGAAAAATAACCCCTCTCCGCACCGAAACGGGCTGTCTAGCTTAACAGACCATACCAAATTGTGAAGGTTTTTGCTTTTGTGGCGTTCGCATATTCCATTTAATGCAGATAATTAACCTCAGTTTCTAATTTCAAATCCTCCACATAAGGAAGTGGAGTGATTCAATACATTCACTGACAGACAGAAAATTAAAATATTACTACAGCCTCTACATGTGGCTCAAAAGACAGGGCCTTGCAACAGATCTTTCTTCTTTTATTTGACTGATTAACTGTAATTTGCTTAAAGGATTTAAGGATGAACCTAATAATCCAATGATATTTCCAGGAACTGATTTAGGATATCAGCACCTCTGTTCTGTGCTTCGCTAAACAGCAATTTTCTGCTCCATGCATACAGTCACTTTGGAAACAAGATTCCTCTACCAATCCTAATGAAATTAGGCCAGTGTTTTATTTTTAAGCACACAGTATGTAACAGCTAGTAGGCATCCATCTATTTAAGCATTTTGGGCATGGGTGGAAGTCACCAACTACACTACAACGCAGGGTCAGCAGGTAGTAGCTGTTCTCTTGCCACTCCCTCAACTTTCTCAGTCCTTCCCCTCCCAAAATCTTGGCAAAAACAAGGCTTGCAGCCTGCCCCAATTGTTAATAAATCTTGCATCTAAGAGACTATTGAAGAGAGCAAATTCGAGAGGCAGTCATTTTTCAAATGTCCAAAAGTAACTACTTATTTAAAGGATTAGCCCATTACAGCTACAACAAAGAAACACTTAAAACACAGAGCAAAGTTACAGCTGAACTGCAGATCAAGCCCAAGGTGCAATGACATGGTCACCTCCTGGGCACACTTACGGCAGCCTCCGGGCTTGGCTTCATTCTCATTTAGCTTTGTAGCACCCAGCTCTTTCTCAAGCTGAGCACAGCTCGGAACAGCCTGACTTGCAACCCGATTTCCAAAATACTGCATGCATTTCATGATCTGTGTCATCATTGCAATATACAGATCAAAAGAAAATATAGAAGTAGGGATTAAAACATTTGCAAAATTAGGCAAGAAAAAGCAGAAATATATTTTTAAACACTGACGAAATCCAGGGGGTTCATAAAGAGCTGCCTGAGAGGGACCCCTGGAAGCCTCCTTGGAGAAGAAGGGCCATGAGCACCACATCATATGGGGAAGATTTTATCCCCCCAACCTGAACACCTCCTCAGCCGCCACGTGTGGCCACTTGCTGCTTCTCATATCAGTTCCAACTCCCAGGAAGAATTTGGCCCTACCATATTTATAACTGCCATTTAGAGCACTGGAGATCGCTATTAGATTACAGCAGAGAAGCTCCCAGCTCTCCTCGCTGCTCCTGGGAAGCCACATGCTCCAACCCACCGCCACCTCGGGGGCTCTTGACTAGTTCTGCTTCTCAACATCCTGCTTGCTTTTGGGGGGACCCAGCAGGATCACCAGCTCCAAGAAAAAGGGAGCTATAACTCCTCTGATCCTGGGGGGAACCCAGCACACTGCTTGCCTGATTTGTGATAGGAGTGAATAGGATTCCCGGTAATGAGTTAAAGGATGCTGGGATGACCAAACCAGGCTACAATTGGTCTGCAGTGATCACAGCAAGTGCATTGCTTAAAAATAAATAAATAAATAATAAAGGGTTTTGTTATCCAGGTAAACCTGCTTTAACAAAGTGAGGCATTCACTGGCTGGAAGAGGGGGGAACGCTCCTCATGCATCAAACCTTAACTACCTGTCTTAAAAAAGAAGCCAAAGTACTGATCCGTAACGAAACAACAAACACGCCACTTCTTCATCTTGATTTGTGTAGAGGCAAAGCCACGGGCACAAAAGGTATTCTTCAAATAAAATCCATTTTAAAACTTGGCAAAGGCCAGTATAAATACTTCACATTGTTAACGTAAGCATTTCTGTGCAGAAGGTTCATCGGTTTAACAGTATATTTGAGAAAGACAGGCCTAACTTCTGTGCACAAACACCAGCACTCCTTGCCTTGTGTATCTGACAGCGTTCAAGCCACACAGGGTCCCCAGATGAGCAGCTTGGGTGATCACAGCAGATCCAGCTCACTCTGTTGCAGGCAGGTCCTCCCAAGGACAATGCAGAAGCCCAACTCCTGCATCCCACCCAACATACTTTAATGTGGAAGCGGCCACTGGTGTGCAAACTGAGCAGACTCCGAACAGGGTCGTATCAACTACGAGTGGTGTTATGGGCCCAGCAGTTTTAATTTAAGCCAAGTCATTAGCTAGTATTTCAGGCTGCGCAAAATTATTGGCCAAAATGTAGAGTCAAAACTGGGTGGCAGGGAGAGGGAAAGTTCAGGAGCTGTTAACCTTGCATTGAAACTATTTTAAAAGGATGCAAATACTGCTCCCAGCATCAGTCCCTCCATCTCCACAGATCAAGCAAGACCAAATAAGATCCTGCACACCTGGAAAGCAGGCACAAATGCCCGGGTCCTTCCGCTTGCTACATGTGAGAAGTGCTACATCAGGGCCCCAATAGCCCAGACACCACAGGAGACCACAGCAGAGGTGGTTTATCAGGTTGGCTTCTCCCAAGTCCCTGAAACTTCATCTCTGTTAGAAATGAAACACTCATAAGCACATTTTACAGGCCACCTGCAGCAGCACAGCTCCTAGCAAGCAAACACCCCTGGGCTATCTGCACCATTTCCTACAAGGATTATGAAGGCCAGTTCTACAAAAGGAGGGAAAAAAAAGGGTGCTGGAACAAGAGCCAAGGGAGGAAGACGCCACGCTAGACAGACTGCGAGGATGGCTCCCACTCCCGGCTTCTTCCAGAGCATCTCTAAATACACCCTGTGCATCCAGACCTCCAAGTTTCAAACTCTCATTAATGGCAGGGCTTGAATGCTGCTGCCAAGGTCAGGCACAACTTCCATCACCGTCCTCGAACTGCCCCTCGCAACCCACCACTCAGGTCTTCTGAACCAGCACAGAAAGCACATTGGCTACAACCAGCCACACAGCGCTCCCCGTCGAGTCCCAAAGTCTCTTCTTTCTGCCTCTGCACACGGGTCCAACATTTAGCGGCTTTTTCCAGTGATCACATTCTCTTGAAGTCCCAATAGCCTAGTTCAAAGCACAGGTTGCTTCTTCAATTAAAGTTAAGTGTTGACAAGACAGCAACATATGCCTTAAATTGTCTACACTCCAAATGCAGCTGCATTAGCTTTTGTGATTTTGCATCCACAGTTTTCCACCCATTTGATATAATTAGCACCAATTTCTTTACTGGATAGTTTTCAGTAAGAAGTGAGCAGTGTATGATTGTGAATTGCTAGCTTCAAAATTAGGTCTGCCACCTAAATTTTAGCTTTTTCTTGTTAGAAGCCCAACTTCTGACATTTTTGGTTCCCTAATGGTTCCCTAATTGCTCAGTTTACAGTTACAGTTCTTACTGAGAAAGGCTTGAAACGAGTCTCCCACACCCTCCTCAAACCTCCATCAGTGGTTTCTCTCCCTGCTTTCTCTCTGCAGAGTAGCCTGCTATGAAAAAGTGCAAACGTGCTCTGTTTGGACGAGGGTTGCTCTTGTGAGTGCCCAGACACTGCCAGGATTTGGGCAAAAGCATAAGGACCATTCTGTAGAGCTCCCCCAAGCACTCGTGGAGAGCCAGTGTCTGCCCTTTTCTTCTGAATCATCGGCACTTCTGAACTGCCATGAGCTTGGTCAACTCAGCACTGTGGAAACCAAAACTTGGATCACGTAGCCAACGGCCTCTAAAAAACAAACCAGAACGTTTCAATCAAGGGAGTCAATCTCCATTCAAAAGTTGTTTCATCCAGGCCTGACAAATTGTCATTCATCACCACAACAGTCCTCACTGTCCACTCACTGGAGACTACACTTATGGTCAGGTATCCTCTCATCACCCTTCCCTACACTCCCTTTTTAACGGGCTGTGTTTGTGGAAATATTTCAAGACTTGGGGGGTCAAAAAAGGCAAAATAACGGACAGAACCAAACAAAATCCACTGGCTTGGCTTTTCGGAAGAGAAGAAACCAGAGCTGTTTGTGCCCACACACACATTATGATTCTCAATTTCCACCACGTAAGGAAAGCAAAGGCAGTGTCTGTGGGCTCTGCCCTTTAGCACGCTGGGAGCAGAGGTTTTCAGGCAGGAAGGCAGAATCCCCTCCAATCTACAGCAAAAAAGATGGCAAAGGAGACCGACGCAGAAACCACCGTGCTGTGACAGTCTCACAAACCAGGGTCAAATTTCCGCATTTTTAAAGCATCTAGCTTTTACTGGAGTGCTATAAAACACAGGCCAAGGAGCCAAGGATCAGTGCCAAGGAGTAGGTTTAATTTCTGCTCTTCCTATCTGAAAAACCCAACGCCCGTGTGTCCAAAGGAGGTTAATGAAAGATTTGGCCGCGCTCGCTGTCACGTTAGTATCAGTTTCGGAAGTGGCGAGTTAATGCACCAGATCTTTGGGGGCTTCCCTCTTTGAAGCTCACTGATCCATAACCAATGCCCAATTAATTTGCAGGAGCCTAACTAGAATGACTATTGGCCTCTGCCTACGCACACAAAAACACAGTGGGCAACAGCGATGGGGTTTTACTTTGCGATATCTGCACGCGTATGTGTGTATTTGCACACCTTCAAAACAGCCCCCAGTAATAATGGATGGTCTTCTGCATTTGAGTTTTTTTTTATTGTTTTCACATTTACCCTCATAAGAGCAGAGCTAACGCTTTGAGATTTATGAACTTTCTGCTGCACATATTTGGAGCCGATTCAAGATGCTCGCTTGCTCACAGCACAAGACTTCTGTTACATGCGCTCAGATTCCTCTTTATTTGGAGTTTCCATGGAAGCCAAGGAATAGAAGTTAAATCTTGAGAAGATTAAACAGGCCTTCAGATATAATGCAAACCAGCTTACTTCAACATTCCCTCCAGAAAAAATAATGAGAAATTCTTACATGCATATACAAAAGAAAAAGTAAAGTTTGCGGAAATTTTCAGCGTGACGCAAGTCCCAGCCTTTCAAACGCTCCGGGAAGCTATCGCTCCTTGTAGCTCCACTGACTTCCAAGGCTCCTGCTCACCCGAGAAAGTAAGCAAATAAAATATTTGCAGGGGAAAGATGCTACAGTTAAAAAACAGCCCATTCCAAACAGCTCTTTCCAAACTACGTCCTGGAAGTATGTCAATGCAACCTCCAGTTGCTGCGCAAAGACAAGCGATCACTCCGTAAATTGGGATCTCAGCAGATATTTAGAATAAAAAATGCAGCAATCGTTAAAATTGAGCAGCACCTTCCATTGCCATGTGGCCGACACTACTGTCGCTGATGTTAGTGTTAAAAATATATATATCTCTTATCTTTGTTTACTGCAGGTTCGGAAATGACTCTTGCTCTGGTGATGATGGTAAGCATTTCCCTGCCTCCCAACCCAACAGGTCGATAGAGGGTCTGCAGTCACAGTGACAGGCTGGTTGACACAATAAATTCACAGCAACACATTACTTTTTCTGACCTCCATCTCCAGGTGAAAATTTATTTCATCTTTTTCCAAATTCATATGAAAATGCCTGAAACTGAGAACTGCATTCCAAAATACTTCTATTTCATAGCTCATTTCTTAGCCAGTTCAGTATCTGGCAGTGACATATCCAGATAATGGGAAAACTGCATTTTTTTCCTGAAATCCAACCTGAGAAGCACAGTACTCCAAGATTCCTGCTACCTGCTTTAGGAAGGAAGCTGAACACAACTCAATCACTAATAAGTCGTTTTCAATGTTAAAGCCATTATTGCTTAAATAAAAAGATACTTAAATCGTAGACTTTCCTAATCCTTCGCTTATAGTAAGTACCCAATCGCTCAGTGAAAACGCACTTCAAGAAACATTCAAGGTTTTTATTAACTCCACAGGAACGTCCCAGGACCACGGGATTTTGTTTTTCAGGCTCCTGATTAAAACAGCAGGAGCTCACATGAGGTCTCCTTTTTTGAGGGTTTCACATGCAACATCTCCTCCTCAAAAATCTATAAGAAAACAAGAATCACAACAAAAACATTTCGCCATCTGCAGTGTGCTGAGACCTTGCACAGGGCGGGCTGCATTTCCAGCTGCCAGCCTAAAGGGAAGGCTGAGGGAGATTAAACACAGAAATGCTTTTCATGAGGCAGGCGCCTTTGAAGCGGACAGTTCAGCTACTTCATTTCGTAATCTTCACAGAGTGTCAGATTTTAGCCTAAGCAGGTCTTAAAACAAGGAGATTTTATTTTTAAGGAGGAGGAATGTGTTCTGGCCGCGCTCTGTTGATTCAGCGAGGGTTAGACACACACACACACTTATTGATCCCAGAGAACTCCCTGCTAAGTTAATTGTCTGGAATTTTAACTGAGCTCTCAGTAAGTTTCAAAATCCATGTTGGCTGGAAGTGGGTGGGGGACCCAGAAGAAAACAGTCTGCAAAACACTGCAGCTCATCTAGCTAAGGAAAAAAAATCTATTATTTTAATGAACAGAAAAGCTTTAAAATTGAAAGGTTTCAGTTGGACTTGGTGACTCCTGCTTCGACACAGATAGAACTCACTGTCAGGAATCCCTCGAGTGCAAAGCAATCGCGTTTCCAGGGAGCACTCTGAACCCCGTTTGACCCGTACGGATGTTTCAGACGCCAGGGTATTCCCCGCACACTTCCTGCAGCCTCTGCTTGTGGCTCATCGCAACCATTTCCTTGTATATTTACAGGGTGAACTTTTACCACGAGCCGCATTCAGCTGCGTTCCTACAAGTGAACACTGACCTCCTGCCACTGCAGGCTCAAAGCCAAGTGGGAAGCGAGCTCCTCTGCTTGCTCCGCGTGCACCGCAGCGCTGCCCACAGCTCCCAGCTCTGCACCAAGTCCTGCGTCCTACAGGACCGTGCTCAGCAGCAGAACCCAAGGGTGCTACCAGGATTATTCACGGGAATCAACAAGAAAGCCAAAGACAAGCTTAAAATAAATCCCAACTACATTCAGACAAAGCTGCATCCCAATAAAGCGTCACCGTGGCGTCCTGCTGCCCCAGTACCGATGCCTGCCCCCTCCCTAGTAGTAGCAGCTGCTGAACATCCCCTGCTCCCTGGCACCTCCAGGCTGAGCACAGCCCCCCAAGCTGCTGCACAGAGGCGACGCAGGACAGGCACTGCCAGCGCGCTCACATACCTGAACTCTCTGCCTTCACTGTAGCGCCGAGTCGACGTGGCCCGCTGTGTCGCCGTCTCCATGAGCAGCTTCTGGGTGAGCCTGCTCGAGGGGGCAGCGTCTCTGCTGGCCTCCGGCTCCGCGTCTTGGTCACATTTCCACTCCTCGTCCTCGTTCAGAGTAGGCAGGTAACCAGGTAGCCCCTTCCCTGTCCCAGACCCTGAGCTTGGATCGCTATAGATTTTTGGACTTTCCCCACCTGTCCTTGTGTATTCCAAATAAATATCCGACTTAAGGAATAAAGGGTAGGTATTGTCTTCTATCATGCACTGAATCTCAGTTTGGGCCTGGTCAAACATGTCAGGGTCAATCTGCAGTTTCACCACACAGTCTTTTATGAAGCTTTTTGTGGCTGGTTTGATCTGCCGGGACACAATTCCATTGTTGTCGAGAATGTATTTTTTGTAAATGGCTTTTGCCAGTTTGAGTCTTTTCTCCTCATTAGACACGCAGGGCTCCAGCTTCCTGAAGCCGCTGCAGGCAAACCAGAAGTCCAGCAGATCTGCACAGTCCTCCTGTTTCAGGAAAGTCCTGAAGAGATTGATACCATCTTGATCATCCAGCAAGGAGTGCAGCGACTCGGCCCATTTCAGGTAGGGTGGAGTTGGCGAAGCACTCCCCTCCGGCTCGTACCCCAAATCCAAATCCGAGCGCCTTGGTGTTGCTGTGGACATCTCATTTCTAACGACATCGCTTTTACTGGAGTAGAAACCGTGGCTAACAGGCCTTGGATCTGTAGATACAAGTTCACCTTCCTCACCAGGAACTGGTGGCCTCGGAGCATCTTCTGTGAAGCTTCCTCCGAGGTCCAAAGGGAAGCCTTTCCCCTGGACATTCATTTTTATGGCACTTGCTTGCACAGGAACCGTGAGAGAAGAACTGAAATCTCAGAACATCAATAGCTGTAGCTCCGACGTGAGCACGTTTGTTCTGCTGAAACAGATCAGAAAAAAATGAGGTTTTATTGCAAATAAACACTCCAAGGTTGCAAATCAATATTTTTGCTTTACATTACTGTATTAAATCGTCTCTTCCAGCAGAGTCAATGACAAAGCTCTAAGTCCTGAGCTCTGTTTTTATCTCCCTATAAATTTAGTAAATTTTTATCCCCAAGCTGGAATTCAAGGCTTGTGAAAAATACCCTGAAAAAAAAAATACCCAATTCAGACTGAAACTTAGTCCACAACTTGATCAAGCACAGGTGGCTGACTCTCCACGCAACCAAGTGACATACCAATGTGAAATTCCTCTCAAATTCTTGCATTTTAGAGATCTGCTGCGTGGTCTTGCCTAGTGCTGGGGGAATCCAAGGCAACACTGACCCCAATATTTTGGGCATCTGAGCTACATTCTTGCCTCTAACGGGCATGTTCCTGCAGGATCGCAATTCTGGTGCTGCGTTTCACAGCGGGAGGCCGTGCAGCAAAGGATCATGTAAGATAACAAAGATCACCTGGGAAAGCTTCAGGACATCAAATGAGGCTGAAAAAATCATGCTGAAAAGGCAGCTTGATCAAAGGTAACTTTTTAAAGAAAGGGTAACGAGTCAATATGGAGGATGGCAGGAGTGGGGAAGGAGGGAAGCGCCAAGGAGGGCAATCCCTGGATAATCCCCGGACAGCTACTTCCGCGGCCGGCCAAAGCCACTTAATTATTTAAAGCTCGTAGCCAAAGTTTTGTTTTACAGAGCGCAGCGAGGCTCGAAGCCCCTCGCGCTGGGTTGCCCAGCTGCTCCCTGCACCGCGTTAGCTCCATCGCGTGTGAAAACACAGCCGGGAAGCGGCGTCTGTGCTCGGCCGCCCTCTCCAAGCTCACCCCGCGCACACCAACGCATCTCTGGCACACTTGGCCATTTTGCCCCCCTTCCAGCTCCTCGGCTGACCCGGAGCCACCCCTTTTCCACGTCGCGGTTGTCCCCACCACCAAGGCGCGTGTCCCCAACGGAACCGGGGGGCGCCAAGGCCAGGCGAGCGGCACCGCGGCCTCCGCGGTCGCTGTCACCCGGGGCCCCGCGGGTAGCCTGGCCCGGCCACCCAAGCCACCGCCGCCCAGGCCGAAGGCCGCGAGCTCCG
>VWPW01015155.1:140650-160637 GCA_013389825.1 Crypturellus undulatus
CCCCGGTCCCCGCTCGGCACCGCCCGTGGCCCCGGGAGGCCGAGCCGGGCCCGCCGTGGCCGGGAGCAGCGCGGGGGGCTACGGCCCCAGCCCTGCTCTCCGCACGCTGCTGCAGAGCCCCCGAGCACCGCGCCGGCCCCACCATGGCCACGGTGCACGTGGGCCTGCCGAGCCCCCCCTGCCGCACTGTCCCCAAGCCCTGCGGCGCCACCCGCTGCGCGCACACCGATGGCCTCGGCACCGCGGAGCAGCCAGGGCAGCGCGGTCAGTGCCGGGGAGCACCAGCGTCCAAGCACACACGCGCGGCAGCCGTCCCGGGAGCAGGACGCGCACCCCAGTGCCCAGCGCTGCTCGCTGGGCGGCAGCGACGCGGCCGCACGAGCCCTGCCACAAGGGCTGGCGGCCCTGAGCCCTCGCGGTCACGCTGCTGCCGGGACCGCACGCAGGGGGACGGGAGGGCTGCAGAGACAAGGAGTCCCAGCTGGAGAACAGCCTGCGCCAGCGGCAGAGCATGGAGGCGGATGGGCTCGCATGGTCTAGGTGGCAGTTTGCCCTCTGGATATCCCTGTGCAGCAAGAGAAAGAGCCCGTGTCTGCAGGGGACCTTGGGGACTGCATGCACCTCAGTGTGTCACTGCGCTCTCTCCCGCTGCGGTAGCGGAGAAGGGTCCGCACGCAGCACCCGTGGGCTCTGCTGCCTTGGGGAGCCCAGTGGAGCCCTCGCTGAGCTGCTGCCGTGCTCAGACGCTGAGCAGCTCCAGGGGTGGAAAAGGAGCATGGAATTAAATCTCGGTTTTGTTCTGTCTTTTTTGTGTTTTTTTGAAAAAAAAAAAAAATAAGCCCAGGAGAGCTTTTTTAAGCCTCGTGACCAGAACTCAGCCCGATAGGGACTCCTGCCTTGGAGACCTGCTGTTCTGCTGCACAGCTACATCCAGCACAGGATCTCTGTTCATCTCGGAGAGGAAATGGCCGTGATGCTCAGAGCCGGCTCTGCACTCTTGCTAGGCCCCTTCTGCTGCGTAGCAGGATCTAATGGTTAATCTTTATTTGAGGTCATCCTAGAAGAGACCTGCATCGGCGGGTCAAGGGATGGAGGACTGCAGATAACTGCCCTGCAGGCGGCTTTCCCCTGGGCAAACAACAACTAGAGCCGATTTCGAAACTGCTGGTGGATCTCCTGCTTCCCTGAGGAACCCCGCGGTTCTGCAGCTTGCAGGAATCAGAGGACTCACCAAGAGGTGGCACTGCGTAGACTGAAATGGGTGAGACAACATGGAGACTTCCCGAGAGAAGGTGGCGAGGATCCCGCCTTGCCCAGAAATGGTTGATGAGAGAGAGTTCTGGGCCAGATGCGATAAGCCAACACACAGACTGCAATGTTGCCAGATGAGGGGGTCTGGGAGGCATTGCAAAGAGAAGAAAAACGGCATTTCCACATGCAAACACTGAACAGGAGTTCAGGGAACTCCTACTTCAGGGAAATCTGTGTCTTCCCTGGAAAATGATGCTACTATCACAACACTGGGACTGAGAAAGGCAGAGCTTTCAGTGCCATCCTAGAAACTAAACAAGCAGACAAGCTTTCTGCAACATACAGTGTTTTCCTCGGCTTTCTGAATTGCACAAAACGGAACCGCAGCTGGGGGTGCTCCCTTCCCCACGTGCAGGAGAGCCCCACAGAATGGTCCTGTTCATGGGCTCCTTCATGGGAACGATGCTAGTAGCTGATTTACATGGACCAGTGCAACACTGATCTAGGCATAAGAATGGAAAAGCTGATGTGGGATTCAGCTGGTAAAGAATTAAAGGATGGGAATATAATTAATGCAATCAGCCTGGTTTCTGGAAAATAGCTCTTGTCAAACTCTGATGTCATCCTTTGAAGAGATTACAAGTTCGGCTGATAAAGGTTATGGCATAGGAATAATAGACCTGGACTCTGTTCAGGCATGTGACTTAATCCATATAGTATTCTGATTAAAAATTAGCACAATACAACATCAAGAGAGATACCTTAAAGGGACTGGGAACTGGCAAACCAGCAGCCATCAATGGGGAATCCTTGCAGAATGGGAGCGCTCTCAGTGGGTGTCCGCAGAGTTTGATGTGAAGCCCAGTGCTATTCAGCATTTCCATCAATGGTCTAGAAATAGATTAAAAAGCCCTGCTGAGAAAAAAGCAGGGGCCAGGAAGACGAGAGGGGCAGGAGACACGGACGAGGTCAAGCCAGCTGTAGAAAACTTCATGAGCTGAGTCCAGGCGAATAAAGTGTGTTTGCGTGCGCACACATGCAAAATGATCCTTCTTAGGAGTGCAGAATGTCGGCTGCTCCTGTTAGCGAAGAGCTGCGCTCTGGAAAGGAACAATTTGGAAAAGAGTCTTGGAAACAGAGGGGAAACATAAGAGCAGGATCCCCCTTGGAAAGTCCTCACAAGGATGGGGGTAGAGGCAGAAGGGGCCAGACCAGCCTTGGATGTAGAAGTTGGGAAGTGGTGAGGAGCAGGAAGATTTTAGGCTTCCAGGACACCAGCGAGATGGGAACCCAGAGCTCGCCCCATTCCACTATCTATTTGAGAAAGGAGGTTGAAATAATAGAGCCCAGGCTGAGAAGAGTTAGAAGAATCCCAATATCTAGAAAAAATACAGTTTGCACTGAGATGCCTGAGAAATGCAGCCTCTTTAGCTAGTTCAAAGCAGCCTAAGAGGTGCCCCGATTACAGTGCTTAAGCAGCTTCATGGGTGAGAGACTATCAGGTATTAGAGAGCTTTTCATCTCTCAAAGAAAGGCCCAGCAAGAACTCCTGAATTCGCATGAGAAATCAAACCCAGGTTTCTCTGTGCAAGTCACTGGAAGAGCCTCTCAAAGGAGAGGGGCAGTGGTGCACAGCGGGTGACAAGGCTGGGTACAGCAGAGTGCTTGCGGCTGAGGTCCCAGGGCTTGGCGTGGTGGCGGTCCTTGCTTGCCCTGGAGCTCCTGGCATCCCTCCTTGTAGCCTCTGCAGCATCCTGCTCCTCGGCCCTGCTGGAGATGGGGGTGGCAGGAGAAACACCGGCAGGACTCACTGGTGTGGGCTCTGGGAGTCTCCACGGGGGAACTTCCACACTTGCTACTCAATCTTTTGCCAGCAGGCGCTTTTGGTGGCGCAGGGTTGCTCCGCGCTCTCAGTCCCGTCCCCTGGAATGCAGCCAGCTCTGCCCTGCTCCAGCAAAGGCACCAGCGCAGATGCAGACGGCGGGTACAGCCTTCCTCTCCGTTGTGCGGAGCGGGTGCCGCGCGCTCCGACGTGCTCCTCATTGTGCCAAAGCTCTTGCTCCAGCCTCAGTAGTGCCTCTCTGGAGGGCAGCCCACCGGCCACGGCAGGCAGGCGCGCACGGTGGCCCCGCAGCCGTGACTTCCCATCAGCACGGGGAGGCTGCACCAGGCAGTGGGGCTGGCCTGGCAGCGTGAAGGCTGCACCAGGCAATGCTGCATCTCGGGGCTTCTTGCTTTTTCTGGTCACAACGGTGTCACTGTGCTCTGGCCAGATCACCCCACTGCCCTAATTTATCATTTCCACTAGCTCTGTCCTCCCCGGTGACTCCTGTCGCTGCAGAGCTGGATGGTTTCTGATGGCCTTGTGCAGTTTCTGCTGGCTTTGTGCAGAGTTTAGCTTGTCCTGGGGAGTTCCTGCTGAAGGAAGAACTGTGCAGCTTGTCAAGATGTTGCTTTTCTGAGTGACCAAAAATTCAGAGGGATGTTTTCCATCACAGGTGGTTTAGCGCTTTCCATCACCACCTGATCGGGCCTTGTGCATCTGCCTATGCAGGCTAGTGAGATGCAGTCAGGCAGCCTCTTCTTTGCAAGCTGCAAGAGGTTGAAGCCCTTCGTGCTCATGCCAAGCCCTCCCTGTGCCCCTTCTGCTTTCATTTTCTGTTTCTCTGCCTGGGCTCAGGGGAGGGATGGAAGCCATGGGCTCCATCTGGAGTCACCTTGCTGCTTTTCACAGGATTATACACCCAAACAAAGGAGCTCAGGCCCTTTGTTTTGCCTGGGGTCAACATTGGCTGCTCCCAGATTTACCCATTAATATCGAAAAGAGAAGAACCAAGTCAAAAGTCACTGGAAAGAGGAATCAGACTGCAAGAACTTTCAATGCTTTCTCTGCTTTTCCTTGGTGTTTGAATGGCTAAATGAGAGTCAACCCAAACTGTCCATTTCTTCCGTCTTGATCCGCTTTCAACGCTGTCCGCCTTATACTTCTGCAAGATTACAATGAACAGGAAGCAACCCCAGCCCATGAAAACGAGAGCCCTTCTAAATTTATCAGATTTCCTTACAACTGCCCTTTCAAATGGGTCAGTAAGTAAGCATACATTTCCTAGTAGCAGTGGTCACCACTTTCTCTTCCATTTCATGTGATTTCACCTTGTTACTAGTGGAACTGTTCAGGTTTGCAGGTAAAACTTGCTGTCCACTGTTGTGCATTTCAGTATCACAGTACTCACTCACTCAGCAAAAGCCCACTGAGGGAGCACTCAGTGAGTAAATGCACTGTAGCCGTTTGGGATCAGTGGAATTACAAAGCCGTAAGGAAATGGTCCTTCATGAGTATATGAAAGTCACCAACTGCTGCCAAGGCCACATCACAGCTGCCAGACCCAGGAGGGTAACAAAGCACAGGGCTGAGTTGTCATCCCTTCAGGTGACAGCTTCACCCATGGGAGTAGCTAGACCTCAGGACGGTTCATCCCTTCTTGTTCTCTCCAGGAAATGAGGAGCAAGAGGTTCCCAACTGCAGGAAAGATGGCCTGAAATGGCGACAGCAGCCTGTAAATCAGAGCATAAGAGGGGGCTGCAGAGCCAGAACACACACAGGGGATGCCTGGGCTAGAAGGTGGAAGAGATGGGCATGTTTTAGCAGGTGGGGGAGTTCAGCTGACATCCACGACCCCTCATGGTCAAAGAAGCCTGACTCAGAGCAGACCAAGAGAGAAAAAGAGGAGAATAGGGAAGTACTACGTAATTTAAAAACTTATGCATTGTGACTACTCAGCAAATATCTCTCCAAGTCGAAAGACTGCATCAGACTGGCGGGGAAACTAAGCAGGAACCTGCACGCTGTGTTTGCTATTTTGTCTAGGGCTCCATGCGGCCCTAGGAGTAAGGGTTTTGCAAAGATAACACGCCAGAGACCCTGCACAAGAAAGCATGTTGGCAGCACCTGGGGCAAAGACAGGTCGAGGGGTCTCTGGACTCAAGAAGGGCCCAGGGGCCATTCCCCTAACCTGCAGAGAGCACAGAGCCCAGGGGTGCTCTGCTGGGGACAGAATGAGGAGATGTCTGTAACCTGGTGCAGAATAAGGGCTTCCACACAGAGAGCATCGTGGATGTGCTGTGGACAGGTCCTGCAAAAGTGACCTTTGAGTTGCTGATCATCCCGGGGGGATCATCTGTGGGATGATAGTGGCTGCAAACAAGCAAGGCTGCAGTTTTTAATCAGAGGATGTTTTCATTCCAGGGTTTTAGAGGTGAAACTGGCCAAGAGACCAGCACTGTTTTGGAGAGTTGGACAGCAGGAATGGATCTGGTTTAAGGCTGCATCCACAGCTGGCCTCAGTGCAAGCAGGAGAGACCAGACATCTCCCAGCACACATGGATTTTCGCTGTGAAGGCCCACGAGGTGTGAGAGCTCCAGGAAGCCCCTTTGCGGGGGAAACAGGACAGGGATGGAGAGCAGGGACCACTCAGCTCTCCTGCTGCCTGGGCTTGCACTCTCACCAAATGCTAAGGTTATCCAAGCACCACAGCACTGCACGTGCAGAGCCTGTGCTGTGAGATCCAGTGAGCCTCGCTGCTATCCGTAAATGCAGACCTGCCTGAGCTGCACTGTGGTGTTAGCTGGTAGTCACATAATTTCCGTTCTAGTGGCCTTTGGAAGCTTTCAAGCTTCACTTCTACAAGAACTGAAAGCTGTACATTCCGCCTCAGTACAGACAATATCTACTTCAAATGAATCTGCTCTGCAGAGTGACTCTAAGGAGCAGTTCACACTGTGCTGGGCAGTTGCATACAGTTTTTGCGCACGAGAAACAGCCATGGCTTGGGCTGGATGCAAGAACGGAGTAGCACCTCAGCCAGAGTCCCTGCACCACACGGGCAGTTTCAGTGTGGAGTGCACTAGATGGTGCTGTTCAACCTTTGGCTACAATTTGAAAGGCTCCCACAAGGTCATAGTTAGTGCCCAATGCAGATTTTATAAAATCAAAATTCTTTCAGGCTGGAGGACTAATAGAAACACTCTGAAACTGCTTGACAGACACCCAAGTGTAACAGCGCACTGCAAACTCCCTTCTTCCCCACACTGTCTGCAACCCCATCTGGGTCTGCATCCTTCCAATGCACAAGTGCCTGGGAACTGGGACAAGAAGCTGCCCCAAAATGTGGCGAAACTGGGAAATGGACTCAGCCATTGCTGCTGTGCAAAATGAAGAGATCCCATTGGAGCTTTGTAGTGCCCTCTGGGGCTCTCAGAAGAGAAAAAAAAAAAACACACAAATTTGTCAGCCTGCCCTGAATTTGCCTCTGGTCATAGGTGAACGTAAGGGTGCCTGCAGGTATCTGATCCTGGTGCTTGGGAGATCCCATCACTCATGTGAGTGGGATCCTGCTCAGGGAATGGGTTGCAGGTTAGAGCACCCGTGTTCCCACAGGGAGGCTCCCTGGCAATTCCCTGGAGTGTACTGGGCATCCTAGAGCCTCCCTGCTCTGGGGAGAATGGTTGTGGCTGAGGCAAATGTTTTACTGTGCAAACAGAAAATGAGAAAAGCATTGCAACTCCATCCAGGAACTTAAAGGCAGGAGGCCCTGGGCCTCCCCAGGCAGAGATTTTCAGTCTCTGTCATGGCTCGCCGCAGTGCTGTGGTTGCCCATTTTGCAAAGGGAAGCTGCTGTGTGTTACCAGGAGCCCCCAGCCCCGGCCTGGCACCTTGCTCTGCTCTCCCCTGGGAACTTGTTCTGCCTCAAGCCTCTGGAGCATCCTAGGCTCAGTATTTCTCTGTGGGACTGCCCTAGCTTCTACATCCTGTCCCCAGCTCTGCTTCTTGCTGCTGTGCTGGATTTAGGAGCTCCCAGCCCTGGTGTTTCCCCACATAAGGGTTGTGAGCAACCTCATGGCATCATTTCAGAGCCTGCTTTGGTAGAGCTGACCACATAACTCCTCTTCCCACCTGACTCTTTTCCACCTTTCAAATCATATTGAGGGTTCATGCTCAGACTTTCAATCTCCTCTAAAAATGCCAAGATAGAGCAGGGCTCCAGGCTGTAGTTTTGGGCTACACTTTCCTGATTCTCCTCATTCTCCTCCTGTTTAACTGGCCAGGGTGAGTCAAAACATCTTGCTGGCAGCTTTTTGCTGGTTTGTGCACCTTCAGTAATGATAATAATAGGTATATTATTTAGTAACAATTATATTGTTACTAAATATACTATATATTATTTAGTAACTGTACTACTATAGTATAATATATATTATTTAGTAACAATAATAACAGTTATATTTATAATAACAATATCTATAAAGGTTAATAACAACTATCCACCTCTTCAGTGTGATCCATCTACTTTTGTTTCCATTACCTTTGGCAGCATTAAATCACAGAGTGTTTGAATGGGCTTTTCTCCTTGCAGCTTCTGGCTAACCTGCCTCAAATAACTCCTGGGATCCCTTCCCATCTTTCTGCTTAAAAAAAGAAAAATCTCCCTCAATTTCTGATCTCAGTTTTGCCCAGGTCTGGAAGGCTAGAGCCCATAAAGCAGTATATGTCTATAGATTATTGGTGATACCTGTAATTTTCTTGCACTGAGAAGATGATGGCAGCCCATCAACAACCTGTCAACTGTTTCTCTTTCACAGAGGTGATGCCTTGGGGTAGGTGCAGCATCCTTCTTTTAGAAGATCACTTGTAATTGATGATGTGTCTTAGAGGTTACATAAAACCTGTGGCAAAAGCTATGGAACGGAAGCTACAAGTGAGATTTAAGGCTGAAGTTCAAGCTTTCTCTACAGTTTTATCTGTGCTGTAACTGGTCACTGTGCTGGTGTCCAGCAGTGCTCCAGAGTCTGTCCAGCTTCTCCCTGCCCTGATGAGAGCATGGACTGATCTGAGACGAGAGACTGAACATCCACAAGAGGCTTTGCTGACCCCGTAGTCTGTGCCTGGCAAACCCTACTCACTGGTGGAGGAGGCTCCAGGTGGGAATTTCAGCCCCAAAGATTCCTCCAGCAGCTGTGCCCGCACCCCTGAGCAGCTCCCTTGGACTCGTCAGTGTTGAGGACAAGCTGCCAGTCCCAGACACTTGCTCACAGGCTGAACCTGGGCCTGGGTGCAGAGCGGGACACGAAGTCTGTGTGAGAAGCTGTGAGTGATCACGCAGGGAAGGGGAACATAAGCAGATGCAGGTGCTGGGGCAGCGCTGAGCTCAGGCACCCTGCCCAGCCCATCCATGGGGCCCCACGTGTTGCGTTTTAGGAGGACTTTTTTCACTCGGACACAGAAGCAGACTATGAGACTTGCCAGACCCAGGGCACCTGGAGACATGCAGATCTGCCTACTGCTCCAGTTTGGACTGACCAACTCTGCTAGCAATTCCCACATAATCCAAGGGATTCCCAACCTCCAGACATCCTGAACAACAGCCATTGCACGCAGCAGCTCCGACCAGTAAAATCAGGCAATTCCCATCAACGTCTCACCCCGATGCATCTTCTTGCACCCACCTCAGCGGCCCACACCAGGCCTGGCCCCACAGCTGCTGCTTGGCGCTCCCCTCGCTCCCCGCTGCTGCTCCAGGCTGCTGGTGCCCCGCTCTCCTCCGGTGGCCGGGAGTGGGACGCCATCCATCCGCGTCCCAGCCGGGCTGCTCTGCAGAGAGAAGAGGTGTCACCGCATCCCCAACAGGTGCTGGGGCTGCAGTGCTCGGCCGCAGGGTGCAGTGGTAGGGGCAGAGCTACATCTGGCAGTGGGCACGCGCCATGTTCACCTCGCAAGTGTGGAGGCCTGGGCATGGCTGGCAGGAGCAAGGACAGACATCTGTGGGATCCCCCTGCCCAGGAGACACCTGCAAGTGACCAGGTCACACAGGGATGCCCTGCAGGCCCTGCTCGTGGGAGGGGGTCATGATCCCGTAGCTTGTGGCAGGCGAAGAGCGGTGCTGTGAAGGATACACTTGGTGTCTTGGTCCCTCATGAGAAGGATATCTGGAGCAGGCTCCGCTCTGTCTCCTGCCTCAAAACAGGAGCAAAGGGGCCTAGGACCACTGTTGCACTGCCTGGAAAGCTTGTCCCATGGAGGTGGCGGTGTGACTCAGAGCTGATTTGCAGTCAGTCTCCAAGCCAGGGAAGCCTGGGGGTGTGAGGAAGCTGACCAAGCTCGCCCTCCCCAAACCCTGTGCCAGGGCTGGCAAGGGAGGCCAGGCATCTCGGGAACACTGGGTCTGGGGCACTCAGCCCTCTCCCGTGCCTGCCTGCAGCCCCGCACAGCCCCCGTCCCAGCGCCGAGTCCCCACCACGTGCCCGTTCACCCACCTGCTCCAGAGCATTGCTCACTCTCCCTCCACGGCCGTCACCGCTGTCTCTGTGATGGGACCAGGTGTGCATGGTGCCGAAGGCATCTTCCACGGGGAGGATCGCGGGGTCTGCCCTCCTGCTCGGTTGCAGCTCTCACATCCCCCACAGCCAGGTTCATGCAGCTGCTCCCTGCCCATATGGCTGCCCCAGAGCAGCCCATGCTAATTCTTCATGTTTGATCTTGGCGGGAGAGGCGCATCTCCTTTATCCATCCATCAGCGATCCAGAGCAGCTGGCCCGATGTCAAGAGCATTACTGGTAATATTGGTTTCTCCGCTCTGGAAGATCTATTCAGCAATACTGGGCAAGATCTTCTGGCTTAGATGTGGTCACTAGGCTGGCTGGAAAAAGCAAGCAGAGCGCTTCGTGGTGCCTTGATGTCTGTCATACAGCCTTTGGAGATTTTCAGCCTGAACATTTTCATATGATCGCTATCAGCAGTCCAGCTTGGAGAATAAGTGCTTGTCCCCTGTATGCTTGGCTCGCCCATCCTGGAAGAGCAGTTATCCTGCAGTTCCCAAGGAGCTAGCAAACGATTTTGCAATAAGTAAGGTCTGCTGGCTGTGTTTTAGCCTGCTTATGGCCAGCACCTGGTGACCAAGTTATTACCGGCTAGATACAAACTGCAATTTCTTCAGGTCTTGCCCGTCTCTGCCATGGGACTCGCTGGTAGTGTGTCTGCTTTGACCAGGTGCTTCACAGATTGGTGCAAGATGAAGATGTGTTAAGTGAGCTCTGTATTACGCAATTTTCATTTATTGTGAGTTCAGATAGCATCCCGTGGGTTCATGGTCAGCTTTGATATGGTGAGGCTTGCAAGAAAATCTCAAAAACACTCATGCACCTAGAACAAACTCTGGAAATCATTTTACCTGTGCACACTGCCTGTGTCTGTGACATGGACAGCACAGGTCTGAACTTGCTGTTGTCCTTTTCCAGAGGAGCTCCCAGCCCACAAAGTTACAATAATGGCTGAAGCTGCAGCTGGTTAACTCGGGTATGGAATAGCCACGCTAGGAGTGGGTCAAAGGGTCCTCCTGGTGGTCACATTAAATGCTGCCGTCTGACCAGCCCCATGGCGTTTCCTTCAGAGGGGATTTGTCTGCCCAGACCCTCCTCCCTGCTGTCGAGGCCTGTAGGACCAGTCCATTCAGTGGATGCTGCCTGCTGTCCTCTCCTCAAGCTGCTTAATGACATCCATGAGCTTGTGCTGAGGATGATCATGTCTTCTGGGAGTATCACAGAGCTTTGCGGTGGCAGCCAGGCTGCAGACAGGATTCACTGAGCAGTGTCTCTCATCTCATGAAACACTCCTTGGTAGAGAGGTAACCCAAACAGCAGACTTTGAGGTGGGAACCCCGAGCAGAAGAACCATGCAGTGGAAGAGGTTGGCTCCCAGTGGAGGGGTGTCTGTCAAAAGCCACAGCCTGGAAGCGCTGCAGATTTCTGCCTGCTGTGGTTGGCAAAGTGTTCCTGTGCCAGCTGGCACAGGGAGACGATGGGCATGTCCCCAGATGCAGTGCCACTCGGCCAGATGCTCATCTCTCTCTGGGGGGTGCAGCCATCATCTTGGCGGCTTTGCAGATCTTCCCTGCAGATCTTCAGCAAGAGAGGAAGCCCGGGGGCTGGTGAGCACGTGAGGGGCTGAGTGAGGCTGTCCCCACTACCCTGTCCTGCTGCACACTGTTGCGGGCATCAGCTGGCTCCATTTCCTGGGACGCCTCAAGAGCAGAGGGCGAAGGGCAGAGTGGGAAATACATGTGTCATCTCCAAATGGCACTTGCTGTGCACAGAAATTTTGATCATGCAGATGCCTGGAGAAGGATCTGCAGTAGATGCACACTAGGAGTCTGTTGTGTAAGGATTTTGTTGCTGTGGGGCTGGTGGGATGGTTTGCTATGGTTTGGGTTGTTAGTTCTCCACGGGGTTGCTGAAGAGCCTTAGAAGTCCTTTGACCGGATGCAGAAATAGCCCTGTGTTACCTGTGGCATTAACAGGGCTTTGCCCGTCTCTGCTTACTGACTCCCCTGCATATCTGCAGTGAGCCTGTTCAGAGTCAAGTGGTAACCCTTCCGCTGGCCTTGGCTGGCACAATCAGTCCACTAGGCAATGGGTGGCAAGATTATTGAGGGGTAGCATGGCACAAGGACCATAAGAACACTGCCGTAAGACCCATCTTCTTGAAAAGAGAAATAAAACTTAAATCTCTCATCCTCATAATTAAGAATTTGAGGTGCTGGCCACACTTTCTTAAGAAAATAACTTGACTTCTTCAACACTTGAGCAGCAGGCCAGGGTGGTATCTTCAGCAGTGCAGTTTGGAAATGCTGCTGCTGAGGTGACCTTCCTTTTGTCCATCTCCCCTGCTCCTGGAGCTCCTTCCACAAACGTAGCTACCCTGGAACAAGTGCTGGTTGCACAGGGATGCACTAGAGCTCAGGTACAGGTTCTTCTTCAGACAGCTTTCATAAGCTGGTGTTTCCACAGTCCCTGCAGCTGTGTCCACCTTCCCAAAAAGAGCACCAAGTTTTCAGCTGAGCTCAAGGGCAGCACATCTGTCCCCAAGCTCTGCTCATTGGGCCATCCTGGCCCAGGGAGTGCCAGCTGGAGACACCCCAGGCCTGGCTAGCACAGAGCCCGTCCATCCCACTGTCCCGAGGCCTGGTAGAGCTGGGCAGAGGGTCTGTCCAGCACCCCAGGGGCTGTGGTGGAACAACAAGATGTTGTTAAGGCTTTGGCTGGGAGCAAAGTACTGACAGGGAAGGTGCTGGTTGCTCTGGACCCTCTGGCCAGGCAGAGCTGTTCAGTGGAAACCGCAGGGCCTTCATTAAATGCCACAGCTGCTCTGAGAGATCCTGGCAGCCAGAGAAGTGACTTGGGCAAGCCAGGAGCCAGCCTGGAAAGTCATGTGCTGGTAATGGGCTCCCCAGTGGCCACCCACCTGCAAGCAGGACAACGGCACTACCAGGAAGCCCTGTCCTGTAAGGACACCTTTAGGAGCTCTCTGTTCTTACAGCTCTCTGGTAACACGGCCCTGCTAGACCTTCCTGGGGACTCTCCCTGTCCCTGCTGGGGTTCCCTGCCTGTAGGAGGCCTCTTGGAGGCTTCTAAACATTCAGCTTCCTGGAGAAGGGACCTCAGTGCTTTTGGCACAGCCTCCTGTTTGCAGTGGAGTCATGAAAAACAGCCAGGCCATGGCACAAACAAGACTTGAGAACTTCAAAGGCTGGAAATTCCCTGCCTGTAGTGATCAGTCCAAGAGCTACACCACCCGCCAGGAAACATGAGGGGTTTTTGTGGTGTTCCTCTCTTCTGGTCTGAGCGAGGCTCTGGCAGATCATAGCACATCAAGACTGTATGATCAAGAGCATTTTCACTTTGCCCATCTTTTATTACATCTTGCTCAGCCTCTGAAAGCCCACACGTCCCTTGCTTGTGTTATAGGAAAGCATCCCTACTCCCACATCCATTCTGGACAGTTTTAAGACTTCCTATCAGCATGTGGACTCTGAATCCCATAAACCTCCCCGGATGGCCTGCGGTGACTCCCAGAGCTCTGGGGCACCCAGACGCCCACTGCCAACCTGGGCCAACTCTTACGTGTTGCAATCCCTTGGAGGTTGGGGTCTGTCTCTCTCTCTGTCTCTCTCTCAGAAAAGGCTCTGCCCTTACAGACACCATCCGAGGTCCCAGTCTGAGGAGCTGTGAATCCAGCCCTGGCCCAGGAGAGACCATGGGGATTTATCTGTTTTTTTTTTTTTTTTTTTTTTNTTTTTTTTT
This sequence comes from Crypturellus undulatus, assembly GCA_013389825.1. Classification (NCBI taxonomy): domain Eukaryota; kingdom Metazoa; phylum Chordata; class Aves; order Tinamiformes; family Tinamidae; genus Crypturellus; species Crypturellus undulatus. The sequence goes on from VWPW01015155.1 coordinate 154,035, forward strand.
TTTTTTTTTTCTGCAGAGAAAGCTGAGAGTGAAAGTATGGAGGGATGTAGCAAGAAAGCCCTTCTTTTTCTGCAATGGCTAAAGATTTGCGGATCAGCAGAGCAGATGAGGGGCTGTGTGCCAGGGCTTGCGGTGCTATTTCAGGCTCTACAAGTTGACTGTGTCCTTTCAAGTCAGTAGCGCTGGTGCAGGGGCTCTGCTGCTCCTCACTGATGCTGCACTGACCTGTGGGCTGATGAGCTGGGGACTGCTGAGGAACTGCCATTTATTCATGCATTTATGGAAGCAGGTGAAAGCGCTCATGCAGCTGCCTATGCCAAGGCAAGCAGCCCAGCTGGGAAGTGCCTCTGGCTCTGCCTCTGGCCCCACAGCCTCCCACTGGCTGCCTGGCTGCTTGTGACAGGGCCTTGTCCCGGCTGCCTGGCCACACTCTTGCTGCATGTGCAAGTGTTGTGGCCTTGCTCTGGCTGAGCTGGCAGCACAGAGCTGGTCACTGGGTGCTGCGGGTCTCAGGGCTCAACATCCTACTCTTAGGGCTGTAAAGGTCCCTTCTGCAAACCAGCCGTGTATTTACTGGCTTTACCCATGCCCTACCCCAGTGCAAGCCCTTGAGTTATGGGGACCATCCCCTACTTTCTGTGTACTTAACTCCACTCCTGATCTGAAATCAAGCTCAAGGCCTTGACTAGCAAAGGTATCTGTGCACAACAGTCCAGTCTGAGCATTGTCTTGACATGTGAGCACCTGCAGAGTGTGGAGCCAGTTTTGCCCTTGCTCTCCTAAGGTGCACAGCATGCTGTCTGTCCCACAGCTCTGCCCCAGCTCAAGCACAGCCTCCTCATGTGACACACGTCTTTCTTACCTTTTCTGCAGCCCTGGGCAGCCACCTTTGCATGAGCTTCCTGAGGAGATGGTGGGGAGACTCCTCTGGGCTGTATCAGGTCCATCCAAGAGATGGTGCCTCCAATTTTGGCTTCTGTCTCACCTGAGTTTGGGGTAGGTAGAAGAGCTTATTCAAGCAGAGATTGCGGTCAGGGTGATGGCTGGACTGGGGTCCTCTGCCTGTATGTCAAGCGGGAAGGGTGGGTGCTGGCAGCAGCCTGCGCTGGGAGCGGAAGGTCAAACCATGGTCCAAAGACAGGGCTGAGCTGCCCTCACTCTGGTGACAATGCAGACAGAAGCCAGACTTCCAGATCGCCCTTTCACTGGCATTACTGTGACTTTACCAACAGTCCCCAGCAGAAAAACGGTGCTCAGGACTCAGCATCTCCCTTCCCATGTGGAATTCCAGGCTACCTGTCTTCTAAAATCCCCTTTCCTTCTTAAGCCATTGTGGATAGACAGACTGCAGAGGTCTGAATGCTGCTGGTAAACTCACCACTTCATCTCCAAATCTAGCTCCCAAGAAACCAGTCCAGCTTTAATACAGAAAAGAAGCAGAGAGGGCCACTTGAGGTTCAAGAGCAACTAAGGAAGCAAGAGCCTGAGCTTGGTAAAGCCTCTCAAAGCAAAGATAGTTGGTAACAAGGAGACACATGAGTTAGCAATTGCTGGCATACCATTTCCCTCTCTCTCCTGGCAGAAGAGAAAACAAAAAACACTTATGCCAAGACCATAAGTGACAGGAGGGGCAGGCATCTCTTGGTTTCTGGTATTCTCTCTCCTCCTGAAGGAACCAAGATTTGGACTGTCCTGCTTTCATGTTGGTGCCAACAGCATCCTTCAGTCTATAAGTCTATAGAGCCCTTCTCCCTCTGTGGTGGTAGCTAAGTGAGAAAACAGACAGCAACTCAGTCTCCCACAATCTTCACTTTTTTTTTTTTTTTTTCCTCTCTCTAGCCTAGGTAAGTTTAGCTCTCCCAGTCTTCTCTGAGGACATACTCCCCTCTCTGATCATCCTTTTGGACCTTTTCTCCCTAACACCTCACCTGACATGTGTTGACTGGCATCATCACCAGCCTCAGGTGCACCAGAAGGCGATAGGAGAACCTACAGCAGGCAAATGTGAGCAAAGCTGTACTCATACAGCTTTGTTTCATCCTGATCCTTTATAGTTAAAATTAGTTGAAGGATGAGAAATCTTGTGGCTGTGGATCTATAATGCCTGATCTTGCCAGATCTTGTACTTAGTATCTTCCTGCAGAAGCAACTTCCACACTGTGCCAAGAACATGTCATAGAGTATGTCTCATAGGGGAAGTTGTCAAGCCTTTGGTTATTCTCCCTGCACTTCTCTCAGGCTTCAAGGTGAGGTGAATACCTGCTGGCTGTATCTAGAGATGACTGTCTCCTGGGGCTTCATCCCACAAAACCGTCAGCCCATGCTGCAAGCCATCCCCCAGTACGTTCACTGGGACGCTGGATGGAGGGGCTTACAGAAGAGGCCTGTGCCTCCCTTTTCTGAATGGAGAAGTATTTTCAAGTCTGTAAGGCTGGACATCCTTAACTCGGCCTATTTAGCTCAGTCTCACATTCAGTATAGTAATGCCAACATATTAAATAACTATCCAGAGCCTTGTGCAGCCCCTTGCCCTTCAGCGTCACCCCAGGCTCACCCTCATCACACCGCGACTGAGCAACGCAGAAACCTTATAGCACGTGTTGGCCTCCTTGTCTCTTCCCCAGTGGCTGAACACCCTGTGCTCATCTCCAGGAGACTTTTGGGATGCAGTGACCTCCCCAGCCGGCCCTCAGGAAAGAGCTCCTCTTCTCAGTTCTGTCCTTCATTCTGCTGCCAGGAGGAGTACCCGTTGAGCAGGGTTTTTCATGTTTGTTTTCAAGTATTGCTTCAGCCTGTGGACCTGGCCTGGAGATCAGCCTTTCCTTCTAGCCCTGCAGAATGCGCGTGCCCTCCGGACCGCGTGCAGTAGCAGGGAACATACCATGCGCCTCTACATATCCATGTCCTTCCACTCTCCAGCCCCAGATTTGAAGGATGTGAGATTGCCGCTCACCCAGGCCCAGAGTAACAACCGCTTCAATGTGAATGCAGAGCGCAGATGCCAGGTGACCCTGGGAGCCCAGGGGCCTGTTTGGGGGGAGCCACGCTGGCCATGGCCAGCCGCTGTCCCCCAACAGCCTCTCTGCACCTACAGCCTGCCTCATGGGAATGGTCATCCCAAGCCCAGACCCAGAGGCAAGGCAGCCCTTACAACCCCCATGGCCATCAGCACAACCCAGTCATCAGCACAGAAAATCTTTTCGGGGATCAGCAAATCTTCCTCCTTCCTCTGGAGCCCTCCATCCCCAGGAAGGGTCGGTGCTGGCTGTCCCAAGAGCCTCATCCCCAGCTGCTGGGGTGGCCCAGGCCCCTCAAGGCCGAGCCATGTGGGGCCTCTCAGCCCCACGTGCACCTACGCCTTTCACCAACACCTTCCCTTGCTCTCACAGGAAACTGCCTCCGTGCTGCCCGCTACCGGCAGCAGCCGAGCATTGACCAGAGGCCACTGTTGGCCACAGCCCCAAGGGGAGGTGAGCGGTGCCGTTCCCCGAGCGGCGCCAGGCCGAACCCTGCCCAGGCCGCACGGCAGGGGAGGCCAGAGCTGGGAACTCCCCTGCCCTCTTTGTGCTCCGGCTGGTGAGCGGCGCAGTGCAACTATCAGTCGGATTCTTTGAAATGAAAATAAAACTGATAAAAGTCTGGCAAATCCTCCTCTCTGGCCCCTGCTGCTGGCCCAAGAAGCGTCTCTTTCTGCTGCCTGGCAGTTATAAATACATTATGTATGCCGGTGTCCGTCGGCCAGAGCCTTTTGTTGATGCTGAATATGTCCTGGCCAACAAAAGTGGACTGGATTAGCCACAGTGGATTAAAAGATTTTCTTCTTAGAGTTTACCTAATAATATAACAATTGACATAGAAGGTCTCTTTGAAACCTACACGACTCTGTTATTTTACCATCTGTGAGTTTGCTTTCCATGAATATGATGGGGAGCCTGCGCGCTGGTGGGGCTGGTGGTGGGAACACAGCCTAGAGCTGAATTTGTCACTGACAACAGAAATAAGCCCGTGTCTGAAGGGAGGCAGCGGGAAAGGAAAGTAGCACAACTTGTGTTCACCTCCCTTTGTCCTCGTCCCTTCTGCTCATGGCCCGCAAGGCTCCGAGATGCTGCAACTTTGGGAGGAAAAAGCAACCCAACGAGTAGACTCAACCGCTAGGAAGCATCTCTCAGCCCAGTGACCAGAGTGGCCAGCTGCTCTGCAATTCCAGGTGTCTGGAGAGATCCCAACTGGAATAAGCTCGTTTATCACTAACCCGTTTTGGAACGGAGATACTCAAGTTTCTGAACTCTCTCGGTCTTCCCCCAGCTCAGCGCCGCAAGCCCATGAAGTTGCTTGCCTCGGTCTCCACCGTTCCGCCAGGGTCGCGCTCAGCTCTCGCCGCCGTCCCTGCCTGCCATCATATTCGCAGTATCCATTGCAAGATGGGTCACGCAGCGGCAGCAGCGACACTCGGAAACATGGAGGGCAGCAGCAGCAGGGGAGGAAGGCTCCCCCCCAGCATCCTGCAGCTCTACCGCCACTCGCCCCCTCCTCTAGCCATCACAACAGCAACCGCGCACCCCTGTGTCCTGGCCCTCGGGCTTTGATCTCATAAAGGGGCTCCATTTACAAGTCTTTAATAGCAGCCTTTGGAAATATCCGTCCTCAGAAGTCTTGAGTAATGAGATTTGGAGACTATGATCAATTTAGGCACCGCTCTTTCTCGCCCGCTTTTTTTTTTCTTCCTTTTTTTTTTTCTTTTTTTTTTTTTTGCAAACACACTTTTTTCAAGCCGCGCCGACTTTGTGTGCGATTGTCGCACCATCCAAGACCTGGCGGCAGGGCTGGGGAGGGGGGAAGCCCTGTGGGCGGCAGGAATATGGGGCTTGCGTCTCTCAGCCGGGGGCCTTTGATGAAGCTGCTTTGCGAAATTTGATTTGAAAGGCCTACGATGGCAATTTGGGGAGAATGGTGGAGCGTTGTGCCGCGCCGCTCCCTTTGTCTCTTGCCCGAAGGGGGCCGCATTGTGGGTGCCGGGGCTGGGGCGCGGGGCTCGCTGGTGGCCGCGGCTGGGGTGGGGCGGCCGAGGGGGCCGTGGCCAAGGAGAACAATAAGCGGGAGATGGGGAGAGTTGGGATTTCTCACCTGCCCGCCCCGCTGCGTCGCGCGCCGGCTGGGTTTTCGCAGTCCGCCATGACGGGAGCAGCCGCCCTGCTTGCTGTCCGGAGCACTTTCCAAGACTCTTGAACCTATTTCCCTTTCTTGGCAACTGTGTGGCTGGAAGATGGGAATCTTTACTTTATATTGCAGCTTTGGCTTCTCAGCCTGATTGGCTGCGGCCAGGACCAAATGATGGTCCTTCCAATCCTATCGTAACTATGGCAACCAGCCCCTTTAGGCACCACCGATTTACTTATAATTGCTGGGTAAATAGTCAAGACAGGCCGCTTTCATCCCGCACGGAAAGATTGCGCTTCCCTTTCTTTTTTCGGCGGAAGCCCTAAAGAGCAGCAACACTTAAGCGAAACTCTTTGAACGCCGTTGCAGAAAGCGGCTGTCTCCCCCCGTCCACCTTCCCCTGCTGGCGGCTCCCGCTGCTCCATCGCACAATGACTCGATGCCGGTGCTGCTCGACCCCATCGTGCACCCTCCTCCTCCGAGCTGCTGCTCTGGCCCCGGGGGACACCGGGCACCCTATGGCTCGTGGCCATGCGGGGCCGGGAGGAGGGTCCGGGCCCCGCTGGCGCTCGTTGCGGGGCGGCTCGCCGGCGCCGGTGCCTTTCATGTGGATTTCACACCGGCGCGTCTGGGGAAAGAGGACAGGGCCAAACGCTTCCCCCGCCGCCTCCACCCTCCTTCCTCGCGGCTGCTGTGGGTATTAGCAATTCATATCCACCTTGCGTTGGGTTCCTGCCCAGGCATCAGCCGGGCCCTTCGCGCAGGTCCTAGCAGTGTGGGGAAAACACAGCTAGCTCCAGAGAACCAGAACACAGCTGTACAAAGGGACGGAGCTGACCCGGTGAACTGCAACCCATCCCTCTGCCCCCGGTTCATCCTCTCCCAGGTGTGACCAATGGTGGTACAGGCACCACACAAGGCCGTTCGCACCTCTGCTTCTGGCTGCGCTCTGCCTTTGAGGCCAGGATGTCGAGGGGCTGGATGCGGTGGAGCACCCTGACCCCACCGCTGCCTCCGCGCAGAGCTCACATCAGCCGCTGCCTCTTCCCGGGTGGCGCTTGGAGGCTGTAGTGGCTCCCGCAGGGTGTTTGGCATTGACGAAAAGAGAGCAAAGCAAAGCAATTAGTATGGAAGAGCCTTGTTGCAAGACACACAAGCTTGGAGCAGAGACGGCCACCCGGCCTTTGTGCAGCAGAGCAGGAGTCATGTGAGCAGTTGGGTAGGTCCCACAAGAAACATCCTGAGAATTCTCTGAGGGAAAGAGAGGCAAACAAGAACCTGGCTCTGGAGCAGTTCTCACAGCCCAGGAGCGGATACTTCAGCCAAAGAATGATAAACTGGCATCTAGTTCAGCCTCAGCATCCAAGATGCCTGCATGAGACCTGCAGCTTGTTTCTGCCCGCACTACTGATAATATCCAGAGGGGGAAAAAAAAAAGAAAAAAAA
>VWPW01015170.1:0-11651 GCA_013389825.1 Crypturellus undulatus
CAGGTAAAACCACAGCAGAGCAGCTACCAACAGCGTGCTCCAGTGACACTTGAGCAGGAACATTTTGGATCCGTGAGGGCGCTCCTCAAGACTTTTTGGAGATCACTATGTGAACAAAGAGGAGCATCTGGAGCAGGCAGGAACTGCAGCACGAGAAAGAGCCAGGAATTCCCAGGAAGTGTCCCGTGGCTGCTCTGCAGCTGGGAAAGCCTCCACCTTCTCCTTTTGTTGCAGAAAGAAACAAGGGGTATTTGGGGCTTTCGTGGGATCTGCTGTTGTGCTCGTGCTACTCAGGCGCCTGGAGAATCCCTACATCCCATCAGGAACCTGCTGCTCTCACTGCACCCCTCGCACATATCACAGCAGCGAAGGAGGCAGAGACTCATCTCAGACTTCAAAAACAAATAGAGAAACACAGCAAATACTGCCAGTAGATAGAGAAGAGGATGTGAATTCAGGGCACTTGCTCTAGGGTCTTGGTGGATCTCTGCAGACCTCATGGAGAAGTTGGATAGCCAATGGCTACTGCTGTGCTGGAAAGTGTAACAGCACTTTCAGGAGGGGGAAACGGAGCTTATGCAATTACTCTGTGGACATGTGGTGACCGGTTACTACTGAAAATAGTTCCGACCTCAAAGATATCCCTTCCCAAGCTGGCCCAGACGCTTGGCAGAGCTGCTCCTCGCAGCCGGCCGGCGCGCAGCCCTTACCTTGTAGAACACGTCGGGCACATACTGCTCGCTGCTCGACTCCTTGGCATAGCCCAGCTCCGGGGCGTCGCGGCACGGCAGCAAACACTCATCTCGAACCAGCGCCATGCACTGGTTCGACACCTGGTACCCTTCAAAGTGGACCTGGTTGTCGGGACCACCTGGAAGAGAAGAGGCTGGTTAAAAACTCCAGAGGAAAACGGTTTGCACAGGGTGACTCAGTGACACACGACGCAGGGGACCATGTTAAGCACGACAGTCTCTCTACAGTGCAGAATAACAAGGAATAAACTGCCTGGGTTGCTGCAAAGGAAGTCTTTCTAGGCAACAATCCCTATTTAAATTGTTCATCTATTTACTCCCCACACTTTTTCAGTACCATTTTCACAGCCTAATGGAAAAGAGGCCTCAGGTGACAGCAAGAGTGTTTTGTCAGGGGCTTAAACAAGCCTGAGCCTCCTCTCAGATACCCCCTCTCCTGCAAAACAGAACCCGGGCATGCAGCTCCAACACGCTTCATGTCCAAGGCACCACGAGCTGCAGACTCAGGGACGGTCACCTAACAGCATCAGGCTTAAGGAAAAGAGTATTCTTGTCCCGTAATGGCTGGATGGCTGGAAACCGGACCTGGAAAGTGGAAAGTAAGAGCCTGGCTCACTGGGAGATCACATGCTTGCAGCTTTCATTTGGATAATGTAAGCAACATCGGGTCATACGTCATTAGAATACAACTGGAAAGAGAAGATCGGATGCAGACAGATGGTAGGAAAACGTTAGCGTTTCCAAACCTGGGAATTCACGAGGAGAGAGGAATTAATCCATGCAGAGGATTTCATGATAAAGGTGATGCAAACTATGCAATTATATTTATACTGTGCAAAGGGAAGGAATCAAGTGTTTAAATAGAAACCTGGTGGGCTGATTTACCAGAAAAGAATGAAATTATCTGGAACAAAAAAAGGGAAATATTCGTTTTCTACCCTTTGATCTCTAACCTCAATCACTCACTGCTCCAGAACAAACACTCCTAGAAATTAAACATAGACCAAGACATGGGGAAGGTTTGAACAAAGCTAGCCAGCATTTTCTCAGTAAAACACCTTGTTATAATTAAAATAGAATAGGGAAAGAGAGATACACATTTATCTTTAATGAAAGATGATGCGTTTAACAGCCTGGAATGTACAAGGCAGCTGTCCGATTACATGAGCCTGTTAACTGAAAGAGACAGTGTTTTTACTGAAAAAGGCTCCAGGAACACTTACAAAGCCTGGGCTCAGAGGAGGCAACATAATATCACACTTTCGTTTTTTTATATTGGATGCTATTTGGAAGTCATGCTTTTTTTTCGTTGTGCTAAATAGACCCAGAACCCAGAATTTCTGCTCCAGGGAAATGTTAAATGAATACATGTGTCATCCCGTGGAGAACAGCAGATTGAACTTCCAACGCTACAGCTCCTGCAGCACATGCCAACATCCCTCCGCGCGGTCCAGGCAGTGCAGACTATTCCATATTGCCCCTGGAGACTTGCTGTGAAAATGGCTAAAAACAGAGGTGACAAAGCAAAGCATTTTGCAATTTTGCAGTACTTTTTTTTTTTTCCTCCAGACAAACAAAAACCTTTCCATGCACAACAGGGCAAAGAATCCTACGTAAGGATTTCCCTGACGGCAACACAAGGGAGATAAAGGTCCCTCCTTTATGCTGAACGAGCCAGAGCAGCTTTCAGGATCCAGATTGCTGTGGTTCTGCACTGTTGCTTTCAGGCAGCAGAATTTGGAGCTTAAAAAGTCAGAAGGGAAAAAAAAAAAAAACAATCAACATCTATTCCCCTGACTACAGACAAACAAACACATTCTGGATCCAAGGGGTGGTGCTACAGGTCAGAGCCTCAATTAAGATTCCTGTCAGGGAGATGGTAAATAGTTGTAGAGCGGAGAGCACAAGGAACAGAAATGTATTTTACTTGATAGAACAAGGCTAAACCCTTGTTAAATAGGACAGATGGGGACTGGAATAGTCTGACTTCTTCTGGGAGAGCTGCTTATTTTATTCTTCTATTAACAAAAGGCAATTCGGGTATAACCAGAGAGCCAAGACAAGCCAAGGCCAGTTTATACCTGTAGCCACAACTGTGACAAACTTGGATCCAAAATGACCATCTGGAGAAAGTCGACAGATGTTGGGCTGCTGGTTCTGAAAGTTCCCAGCTGTGATGCACTCTTCTGCACTTAGATAATAAGTGTCCTGAGGGAAGAGCAGAAATGTCAATAAAAAGGACAACATGATGCACCCTAGACCTATTTCCCTGGTCTGCAGCCAAAGAAAACTACCAACACCCCAGTAAAACAGGCTTTCGTGGAAAGCTGCTGCAACGGCTGAGCAAAGAATGTAACATATCAGCTCTCTGGCCTTGAACGTGGTTTGCTCCAGAAGGAACATCCCACTTCTAGTTTCACCCACCTTTTCACACCCGTTTTGGTATGGGGTTTCATTTTCCAAGCAGGGATGTCATTGATTTTAGAACTGCAAGAAGCCGAGAAGGTCAAGGTTTAAGGACCCAAGCCACGTAGCTCACAGAGCCCAGCCCATGCGAAGGGCCTCCAACTGGATCAGTTTTACTTGCTGAGCTTGCATCTCACACAGACACGTTCCCTGCGCTCTGCTAAATCCCCTTAAACCGTGAGCACCGAGCGCGGGTGAAGGACACAGGCTGGCAGCTCTGCACACTGCAGAAACAGCTCCAAACATCCCACAGCGCTCGCTGAGCTCGAGCTCCTTTTCCTTTAAAAGCTTTTTAAAAACCACATTGCACAAAAATTCCCCTTCCAGCATCACCTCCCGGGCTGTGCTGCCCTGGCGCAGAATCCCGCCCTGCAGAGCCCACGTTTACGTGACCGCACAGTCAATACCAAGAGCTGTCATTAACCACGCACTCGCACCTCACCTTGTTTCGGCTGTATCGCACGGTCCCTTTCCGTGTATCTTCCGAGACCAGGTCAGTAAATATCCAGCCAACCTGGAGCAAAACGTTAGGAAGAAAGTTACTTAGAAAAAGGGAGGGGAAGGGGGGAATAGAAGGAGCTTATACATCTCCTAGCAGGACAAGATGTTCTTGGCTCTTGGCAGGGCCCTGCTCTAAGCTGCCTGAAGGAAATGGCTCTCCCAGCTGTGCCGGGCTCATTTGAATACAATTTCCAGGAGCAACGTGCCAGCTGGCCGGCTGGGGGCACCTGCAGCTTTATGTCTCACTACGGAACATTTTTTCATGGAAAGATCTGGAGGCTGCAAGAGGCCTCTCAGCCACTACCTCCTCCCACCCACAGCAAAGAGCATTTCCTATGGAGCACTTAGAGCAAAGCAGCACCGGGAGTGCCAGGAGATGACAGAACAGCTCACATGATTTCATTTGGAAGCGAGCAGTCACTAGCTACGATAAAGCTCAGATGTTCCCACTGGAGTGTGATTCATCCCGAGTCAGCCTGCGCTGTTCCAAGGGGCGCATTCCTGCTTCCCGCGCCGCTGCACGCGCGGGTGTCGCTGCGTGTGCACATCCCGCTGCGGGAGCCTCCTCCGGGCCCCCTCGGCACCGGCTCCGGAGCGTTAACCCGCGGCAGCAACAGCTGCTGATTCAGGCTCTAGCAGCGCCCCGGCAGGCAGAATCTGCAACCAGCAGCTACACGTGGAGTCACACCGATGAAAAACAGTTTTAAAACTTTTTTTTTTTTTTGCCTTTTCCTTTCTTGTAAATAAAAATAATCTGAGGTGAGAAGCAAAGGAAAAGCTGGAAAACAATAACACGCACAGAAGCTTTGCTTCAGACACTGGCAAACGGCTGAAGATTTTATCTTCAGAGAACAAAAGATCTCCCCGCAGATGTTTATAGTCTGCTATGCCGAGACTGTTCTGGTTTGTGTTTTCTTTAGCGAGTCAAATCTTGTTTGTGTGCGTCTCATTCCTGGCATTCACGTGATCCCAAAAGAGGCCTTCCCCTATCCGGAAGGGATCAGCACCCACTTGAGAGGTGTCGGCAAACGCAAGGACCGCGAGCGACATCCCCACGTCCTCCTGGAATCGTGCAGGGACGGCAGGACGTTCCCTCAGTGGCCGCAGTATCGGCACCTCCAACCAAGAGCAGCTCGTCCCAGCCTGCCCGAGCGGCACCCAGACACTAAACTAAAAATCCCAAACTAAAACCAGAGCCTCTGCTCCCCAGCGCAGAGCAGAGCCTGTCAGAGGAAGAACAACCTCACGGGGCAACCTCAGGCTGTATCTGGGCCAAGTCAGCGCTGCCCAGGGAGAGGCTACCAGGAAGGGCTCCCGCCTGAGGTGCAATAAGTGCTCCTGCGTCTTTGCTGCACCCTTTGATGTCACTCATGCCACAGGATTGCTGACTTCAGCGGAACAGCCCTGCTGCATTCCCAGCACAGGGAAATGCTCCATTTTGGTTTGCACATTCAAAAGTGCAAATTAACCCTGAATTAACCCCGCAAAGCTGGGCAGAGCTGCCAACGATTTTCTTTGTTGCCATAAAAAGATGCATGATACCCAACAAGATCCTGACCTTTCTCAGTCCAAGCTTTGAAGCAATCTCATCCACCACCTCTGCTTTTGGGTCTTCCAGGATCTCCAGGCTGTTCTGTGTACCGATCTGCAGCAAAGAAAAACATGCAAGGAAGACAGAATGGGGAAAACATAACATACTTTGCCATTGACAGGAGTGATGCAGAGCATGGAAGCAAAGCCCTGGTTTTCCCCTCCAGCTCCACTGCTGCCTGGTTTCACCCTGGAGACCTCCTTTATCCCTACGGACCGTCCTGCAGTTCTTCTAAGTTTGCAGAACATGTTGGGCTTTATGAATGAAAGACTTGCTCAGCGCTTACAAACAGCCCATTTGTGCTTCTGAGCGCTTTGGAAAACGCAAAAGATTGTATAATTTTCCAAAGCTTTGTTCAGCCTGCCAGTTTTGTACTCCTGCTTCATTTCCTTGACTCTTGGAGCAGCGCAGAGGCAGGAATCCAGTGAATCCAAGAGCCCACACGCCGGCCCTCCCCCGAGTGCTGGAAAAGCAGCCTCCACCTGGGCGCGTTCCGGAGTTCCGAAGCGGGAGACACTCTGCCAGGCAGCGCACGCAGCCTGCCAGGAAAGCAGAGGCCTCCTGGCTTTTCCCCCATGCAACCAGGAGTGCAGGAATTCCAGCACAAGGGCTCAGGAGCGACGCTGAGCGCAGGGCACGGCTGTGCGAATACCCAAAAGCACTGGAAGGAACCGCGAAAGGCTTCAAGTGTGCACGCACACGCGTGTGCATGCACACAAAGATCACGTGTGTTTTTTCCACTCAAGTCTGTTGCATTTTACTCTGGCAACGCTGGGGACTCATCGTGACGCACCAGTTCCCTCGTGACAGACTTGTGTACGGTGCTGGCACCTTCGAAGGGGCAGTTCTGGCGAGTGGTTAAGAAGCCAACAGCAAGTTCAGTTTAATCAAAGCCCTGCACTGTGCGTAGGGCAGCTTTCCCTATCTGCCAGTTACAGTTTAGCCCCTTTAAAGCGCAGCTCCCAGCTTTTGAATTCCCTGAGTGTTCCCAGCAGTCGGGTTCACTGGAAGCCCTGGAAGACTCGGCAGCAGCGGGAGCAGCCGGAGCTGCCGGAGCCGCGCGGTCCTGGCACCACCTAGTGGGGACTGGGGACTCCCGGCCCCTCCGGCACCGACGGATTTCTGTTCCCATGAGCAGACAACGCTGAAGTACGGGATCTTACAGGCCACCCCTTGATCAAGAAAGCAGATTTCCCATCTGTCTAATTAAGCTGCTTTAAGTTTTCCTGGAGAGCAGATCAGAAATTGAAGCAAAAAGACTTTTTTTTTTCCCCTAGCACAGAAAAATTTTCAAGCTGTTCCATACCAGAGCCTTGGAAATCCAATAATTCAGGAAATGTAAGAATTAAAAAATCATTGTTACCAAGTCCGCCTAGTTTTAAATCATCTATGCACAGACTAGCATTAAAGGAAATGTAAGAATAACCAAAAGCAAACTTGGATTTAAAACTCTTCCAGTGGCAATAACTAGTGATACAAACACACACAAATGTGTAATTCACACTGTGTTTCTCATGGAATTGTTTTCGGCAAGGCTCTGCAGTCAGAAATACTGCATCAAGTTTCCAAATAAAGTTTTTCTGCAATTCCGGACACCTCTACGAGTCAAAACCGCCTCCAGGGCAGGCAGCTCCTACCTGCGGGGGTTCGTAGATGGCAGCCACCTCCGCGCGGATGCCCAGCGGGATGTCTTTGTGCTCTGTGTACCGGCCGTACAAATATCCCAGATGTTGGTTTCCCGTCTTCCGCCAGAAGTCTAGGAAGCGATCTGCAATTGTGTGGTTCTCAAACATGATGTTGTCAACATGCCTGTATTTCTGTTTGACAAAGTTCAAGCGTCAGGCCATCCTCAACTAGCCCCGTTTGCTTTGCCTATTGCCAGCACCTTCCCCCGAGCCTTCCTAGGACACAGATGCCCCGTTGGAGCCGAGCCTGGTCGGGAAGCACAGGGAGAGCCACCCGGCTGCCCTCCTTTCCCCGTCTCCAGCCGTGCTCTCCCACCCCGCGCTGCAGCCCTCGCTGCAGGCTCCGTTTTGGAGCATCCCCAGTGCCTCGTTAGCCCAGCAATTCTCCTAGGGCCCTTATCCTAGGAGCCTTTCCGATTTGGAAAGATGGTGACATTTCAGGGGAAAGCACAAGAAATGTGGGGTGGTCTTTTTGGATCCCGAGTGGAGAAAGAGATTAGAAATTCCTTTTTTGTGCTGCCAGCTCAGATGTCCTCCACGTTAAGAAGAAACTGCTGAACCAGATGCATTTTGGACTCCCTTTTTGGAAGGACTAAAGCAGACCCCGACAGCCATTTCCCCAACAACTGCCAAGGCACAAACACCTCCTGCTCCAAGTTGGCTGCTCTTGAAGCCCTCTCTGGATAAGGAAGAGGCCAGGTCTCCCCTCAAGTTAAGCACAAAAGCCCCTGCCAGCACCGCTCACCTGTCTATTGAGAGTGATGGCACTTGGCTGACACTTGGTGCAAATGCCCTCTGGCCACGGAGGGTGCCCTTCACAGCCCGATTTAATCTTGCAGCTGATGTTTTCCAGGGCAACGAACTTCCCCCTGCGAGAAGGAAAGGAGGAGGTTGCCGTTATTGTGGCAAAGGCTTCTGCGCCGCAGATAACGCGAGTGGCTAGAAATATCGGACAGGAAGCGGGGCAGAAAAGACATGTTGACACCAACACTTTGTATTTTCAGAGGATCCCGAAGTGCTCTGCAAGCTCCCCGTGGGGGATACAGAGCTCCTGAAATCCCCCTCTGCTGCCCACTTAGCAGGGGAGGCCACGGGGCTGCCACATGCCCCGCAGCCCAGCTCCTCAGCAGACACTCGAGCAAGAGCAGAGACAGATAAAACTCGTGGGACCCAGTTTAAATAATTTATGCAGCACATGGGAAGTAATAGATTATATTGCTAGGGCAAATTAGAGCTCCTTTCATCTGCACAAGGCTTCCTGTAAGGGGAAGTTCCCCAAATGGAAGTATTATGGACTTGAGTTTCATCTCACAAAGACATCAGGAAAATCCTGACAGCGCTGAAGAATAAGAGGGAGAAAGCTATGCTTCTGCATTACTTATTTAGGTTAGAAACACTGCATTTCTGAATGCAGTGGGTTTCCCAGCATCGCCAAGGGAGACTTTAAATCCTTCCCACAACATGGGCCACAGCGAGGCATTAGCAGCCGGTGGTTATTGAAGAAATAAATACTTGTTTCTGCATTCCCTCTCTGTTCAGCGCTTATCTGTGTCCCCTGTGTCACCAGTGTCCTGCAGCTCGCTGCAAGGCACGATGCCGTATTTTCCAGCTAGCGGCTGTGAATCAGAGCATCTTGACAAAGAAGATCTTCACTAGCAGCACACAGAGCACGGGACAGAAGGGAGTCAGGCCCCAAGGAACGTTAAGCTCATCTTTCCGGCCTATTCATATTCGGAGATAAGAATAATGGTCTGTGGATGAAAGGCCCTCACATCTCCCAGACTCGGTTCTCCTTCCCCAGGTTTGAGATCCAGATTCAGGGCTGGGTTTAATGAAGGAACCTCTTTCCTTCCATCTGGTCCTCTCTCCCTCCCAGCAGTGTTTCCTGGAAATAATTACGTTACCACAGCAGAAGACAAGGGGCTCGCTTTGGCTCTCTCCCCCACCCCTTTACTTATTAAAGAAAAAAAAAGAAAAAAGAATGAATCCCCCCACACTACTCCAGGGAGGACCTCTTTTGTTCGCTTTTTTTGTTTGGTTGTTTCTGAAGTTACAACTAGATTGCCTTAAATGTTGAGATTTTCTTACTTGTCTGCCCCTCCGGTCAGCTTCCTGATGTAGGCATGGAAAGACATATGCTTCACAGGAGGTTCCAGATGGTTTAAATAATCCTCATCAAAAGGCTGCCAAAAACACCACACAAAGAAAGGCCAGGTCAGACACCTGTCTGATAGTACATTGCTCACCAAGCAAATGGATGTTCTAGACTCAACCCCAGCGGCTCCCAATGTGGAAACAATCAAGAAACGCTCTCTTTCAAGGCAGCTACTACTGTGACAGAAGCAGTGGGACTTTACAACACTGAGTTTTATTATCGCCTCCTACTTTTGTAACAGATTGGCTCCACAAATCACAATGAGCCTCAAAGGCAAAATGCATTTTTTCCTTTCAATATCTAACAACAAACAAAAAGCCCAGCTGCTCAAACAAGGCCAAAGAGCTTCCAGAGCCCACGGCAGGGAAGCGGGGGAACAGCCAGCCTGGCTCGCACCGACTTTCAGGGTTCACTGCTACTTGCCGTAAATCACACAGTTTAGTACATTTGTAGGCGTCACTGGAGCTGCCTTCAACCTGAATAAAACGTGGTTAATCCGAGCAGCGCTGGGATCTGCGAGCAGAGAGGATGACACAATGCAGGACAGAGATCCAGGCAAGAGCGAAGAGCGAGGAAAATGAGAGCTCTTCTAAAGCACTCTCTGTTAAACCCATTACTGCGGAAAAACAGAGCACTAACGGGAATAAACCCAGGTCTCCAAAGGCCTCGGGCCGGGGTTTAACTCTCCTGGGTGCGAGCAGCACGTTTGCTGGTGCACAGCAGGATGGGGAGGCAGAGCTGCTCCCTGCGCGCGTGCAGGGCTGCGAGGAGGGGTGCTCGGGCTGCAGGAAGACGAGGCCAAGGCCTGGCCCGGCCACCTCTGCGGCGCGGGGCTCTTACCTCCAGCGGGACGCAGTGCACGCATTTCCCAAGGGGGCCGTGGCGGCACCTGAGCAAAGAGAAGCACAGTCAGGTCTCAGAACCGAGGGGGAAGCTAGTCCAGAGCTAATCCAGCCTCCCTGCTTAGGTGTCTGGAAGATCCGTACAAACACACGGCCCTGAGCACATTGTGGATGCTACAAACAGGGCACTGAAAGCACTACATGTAAAGAGCAATAGCCTGGGCTTAAATGTGAGAGTCCAAGGTCAAGATCAAACACGCCTGATGCTGGTGTCACTGGCAAGCAGCTCGGCTCTCCCCGCAGCCACACGCACCAGCGGCCGCTCACGGCTTCTCGGGTTTTACAGCCCTGCATTGAGGTTGTTTCAATTGAAAGAATCTCAAATATACATCACGGGGCTGGCTGCAACAAAAAGACAACCAAAACATTCAGCCTTTATCAGTCACCAGGGGATGGTCTGGAGCAAACAGGGAAGCATGTGTTTATCTGAGAGATAAAGACCTGCTGGGTAAAGTTACAAAAAGGAGGCGAAAAAAACATCTCCTCTGGAGGTGATGGCTTAATAAAAACACTCCCTCCTCCTCTCCCCTGCCCCCCCAAAAAAGAAGAAAAAGAAAAAAGGCAAAAAAGGCAAACTCTGCCCCAGCACAGAACAGGTCTGTGCTTGTTTTCCAAAAGCAGCCTCCAGAGATGAGCGGGGCTGGCTGCTCTTGTAAGGGAAAAAAACAAAAACAAAAAAGTCTGGGTTCCAGTTGCAGCACTGCTTTTAACGAGGGATTGTGGCAGATAATGTACGTAAAGGGCCCCTAAAGGCTGCTAATGCACTCAGCAGAATGCCAGCATCCCATCACGTTTAGATTGATTTGCACTCACAAATACAGGAACAAGCCCAGACATACAGTTTTTATCATAAATATCCGCCGCTGCGTTTGGCTCCCTGCTAGGAACAATACCTTCATTTATTCTTTTGAAAAATGTGGTCAAGTTAAAGACAATGTTTTTGCCACCGAGTGGTGGGTTTTGCCTCTATTGTTTCAATAATGTGACACTTCCCTCATTCATCATCAGCCTGAAAAGGTCAGATAGGATTTTTACATGTAAAGGCTGCGTCTCTCCAAACTTCCTTGTTGCTGCAGCTGCAGATAAACCACGTGGAAGACAAGACAACACGAAGGGGCAGGGCAAGACATTCAGCATTAGAAAGAATTCCTGGTTGCCTTTAAAATTTTCCCTCAGCCGCTTTTGGAGGTTGGTTTGTAAAGGGGTTTAGCCAGAAGCTAACGACCAGCCGAGATATCGGGCTAGGAGCCAGCAGGGACATTGTTAATGATGAGCAACAAAACCAGCCCCGCAGAGGTCATTTTAGTGGCACGGGTGCAGATTTATGGTGCTGTTATGTTACCGGTGTAGTGTGACTTCTACAAAAATGCAAACTACTTTGTTTATCTAAGCCCCTTGCAGCTAGGAGCTTTGGCAAAGTTCGACTTTGCTATGTTTCCTGTAAGCAAAATGGATTCCGGGTTTTCATCAAAAGGTTAAGAAAGGCACACGATGGAAGGGAAACAAGAAAACGGGTACGCAGAGACTCAAGTGCTAGTTCCACGTCTCTGCCATCCGTAATGCTCCCACCCATTCTTCCCACATATTCATTTTTTCTTT
>VWPW01015174.1:0-14315 GCA_013389825.1 Crypturellus undulatus
CCCGGGGCCTTTGGACCCTGGCGGGCAGCCAGCGGCCTCGAGCGGCAGCACCGACCTCGCCCTCACCTCCTGCTGCGGGACTTACCGGAAACATGGGCTTTGCTGCGGCGCAGTCCAGCAGGAGTGAATGCTCCACCAAAGCTGTGGTAAATCACCGATGGATGAGGCTGGGCAGAGCTTTCCTCTGGGGACAGGGGAGCAGTGAAGTGGGAGTCCTGAGGGAAGGACACCTGGGGGACGAACAGATGTGACTGCTGGGGCAGAGAGCCCAGGGCTGGCAGAGCGTTGTGGGCGCGAGGGCCAAGGAGATGGCCGAGGGGAGTTGGGGCAGGAGCAGGCAGCGGTGTGGGGCGGTCACGTTGCTACTGTCTGGGGACAGACATGACCCGTTGGGGGCAGACTGAGCTGAGCTGTTGGCTGAGCAGGACGGGTGTGCAAGCGCAGCAGTGGGGAGGCTGCGTGCCATAGGGAAGGAGCAGACTGGGGCTCTGCAGGGCAAAGCGATGGAAGCTGTTGGAGCAAGCGGGAAAGGGCTGGTCTGTCCTGCTAAACCTGAGGCACCTTGTGGCGTCTGGGGATGAAGACACGTGTCCCTGAGGGGCAGAGAGGCAGCCCCGGGCACATGGTGGAGATAGTTGTGTTTGACAGGGGACTCAGAGCAGGAAATCAGCAGAGCGGAGTGGAGGTAGTAGACCTGCAAGACCTGAAATCTCAGGTTGATTTGACAGCCTTTCCCTTCCCTATTCCTCTGAGCTCACGAATACAGGAGGGCTACAGCTCCTGCGTGAAAGCAACTTGGGAATACACTGCAAAATGCCCCTTTGGGCCTGAGACATTGCAGTGAGAATATTGGTTTGTGGCTACCACTATGTATCATCACAATGTAGAGGATACTCCTAGAAGAGCCTTTCAAAGACGTTCGTGCTGAGCCGGGCCAGTAGGTTTGGTCAAGGGAATCGGGTCTGACAGTGCCTGGGCTGGGCTGGGAAAAAGCTCTGTGCAGAGGCCAGGTTGGATGGGAGTGTGACATACACCTTGGAGCTGAGCACATTGACCCCGCACTGCCTCCCATGGACCTCACAGGTTTTGCTGGAAGGTAAACATGGATCTGGAAAGCTAATTAAAAAATACAGTGCTTTGGAAGGACTGTTATCATAATTAGACGGTCTGAAGGTAGACAGTTTATTTTTTAACTTGCTGTTCAAATGGTGCCGCAATTCTTACTGTTCTTCCACCAGTTTTTCTGGGTGATGTGCTAGCTCAAGACTCATGTCAAGAATTAAGTTGTTTTGTAGCTTACTGTTGATGGTACCGAACAGGTTATAGTGGCATGAGCTTATTTCATCTCTTTTTGCTGTTCATGAGGCAGAAATTTTCCTTATGTTAAACAATATGTTTCTGTGTCTGGATGGGAGATATAACTGGCTGGGGGATCTCCAAGCACTTTGAGATTGACAGTCCAATGTCCTCACATAAACAGATTATTTCCCTTGCTTCCTACCAGAACAGAAGTTCTGAATGTATTTTTTGTTCTCTCTTAAATAATTTCCTGTGTTTCTATCTTTCTTTAGGGAGACACCTACCCACTGGCAGCCTCTGCCTGGCACAAAAGCAGCCATGTTGGTCAAGGTGAACAGTTTAAGGCAGGCACAGAGTTCTTCAAGCAGCTCGCTTCAGCTGCAGAGTGCTTCAGAAGCCAGCAGCCAAAAATCTCTTCCCAAACCAGCCATATATGCTCAGCCTCGGTCCCCAAGCCCTGGTGCCACAAAGCAAGCGCCTGTAGGAGAAGCAAAACAATCGATGCAGATCAAAAAGACCGAGAATGGTGGGTTCTGCTTAGTGCTGATGAACGGTCCAGCTTCTCAGACACCTCCAAGGAGCCAGACAGGAACTCCCCAGCCTGCATCCCCCAAGTATGCTTGTCCTGCCCCTATATATGATGAGCCATCTTTAGAGTCTCCAATTTATGATGAACCTCCAGTGGATATGGACACTGAAAGTGCCAACATGACTGGGATGTCTCCACCAGTGTCACCAAGCAACAGCTTAAAAAAGCAGCCCCAGCCAACCAAATTATTACAGCATCCAAGCATGCAACAGCAACAAGCTGCAAAGAAACATGCAAGAAATCCTTCTTCCACTGAATATAGCCCGGCCGGCAGAGAGTACATAAAACACATGATCAATGTTGACCAATCTTCGAAATTTCCTCACTCTGCTGCTGCAACTGCTGAGGCTTCTGTCAAACTGCCCGGTCAGCTCGCTTCAAAGGACAGCTTCAAGCAGTCGTGGAGGATCTTGGAAGCCAATGTCCTCAAGAACATGGAGGCCCACCATAGCAGGCAGAACAGTCTGCAAGCTCAAGAGTACCCAACTGCTATAAGCCATCAGGATTCTGGTTATTCGACTGGCCCTTCTCCAAGCTTGAGAAAAAGGAAAGGAAGGAGGCAAGGGACAGGTCAAGGAAGACCTGGCTCCGTGGGCAGCAGCAGCGAGCTCACAGCTTTGAATGATAAGCTGATTGCTGAGATGCGTGCTGTGGTGGGCAGGTCAGCAGCTTGCAGAGGAAGCAAAGCCAGCCTTGATGCTGAGACTCTGGAGAGCGGCATTGCGGCAGAGAGCAGCAAAGTCCGATTTCAGTCTGACCACTTGAAAAAATGCATCAGCCGGAGCTCAAGGGACGATGTCTCTGCTAGTAACAGGTCTCTGTATAGACAGGGTCTGGAGAGCAGGGGTAGCTTTCCCAGCGACACAACTACTCCACAGGACACAATGAGGCAGAAGAGGACTTTTGAGAAAATTGATTCTTTAGAAAAGAACGTGACCAGCCAGACAAGTTTGGCTTCATCAGATGCTACACGTCACTCCTCTCAGGTACGTCCTTGTCTCGGCTGTTTAAATCACACACGTTTGCTAGACTGTTGTAGTGCTAAGCTGAAGATGTGGTCAGACTTGGAGGGGTTGAGGCTGTGGGGGGCCCGCAGGACATGTGTGCACCTGCAGAGCAGGAACTGGTTACAGAATTCTACAGCTTTGTAGGTGAAGCGCCCGTTTTGGACCAGTGGCGTGGATGGCATGAAAGAGGGAAGCTCGTGGAGGGGGTTGTGAACCTGCCTGCCAAACTCTCAGCTCTGTGAATGGTAGTTTAGCAGTGCTGTGTTATTTGTAATGGGGAAAGGAGGCTCTCTTCTGCTTAAGCACTGGACACAGAGCAAAATACTATTTCTGTAAGGGCTTAAATGCTGATCAGAGGGCTGAAAACTCAGAAGAAGCCAGGTGATCAGATGAGGGGTCCTTCCTGCACATCTCTCTGCAGGAGAGGGGGAAAAGCAGCGTCACAAGGGCTCTTCTCCCAGTGTGCTGTGGCTCAGGCCTGTAGCTGAGATTTAGTTTTTTCAGTAACTTTTGGGAAAGTTTTCTCCTGCAGATTGGCCTAACTACTTCTTGGAGCTTCCGTGCATTCTTGCAACACCCCATTGCAGTGAGTTCCACGCATGAGTTGTGGTACAAAAAGGTGTTTCCGTGGTCACTGCAGACTTGATGCCTGTCTCCTCTGTTGGTGCCTGCAGCTCTCTGGGGGCAGGAGCCTGGTGAGCGTTTCCTGCAGCCCTCTGGGCAGCCGGCTCTGCAAGGACTCGCGTGGCGTTTGCTGCGACGTGCCTTGCAGGCCGGCAGGCTCCTCTGCTCCTTCCTGCGCAGAAGAGGCTCTGTAGCTCCAGTCACCCTTATAGGCCTTGCCCTTACATATCCTTTTCGAGTTGGGGTGACCAGATCTGCACGTGATGGATGGGATGCAGACACCGGGTTTTATATGACAACGTGACAGTGTTGCCTGCTTTTCTCTCTCTTCCTTTCTTAAAAGTTCCCTATGTTCTGCTTGTCCTTTTAACCACTCCTGAATATTGAATTGAAATATTTGGAAAACTTTTGAACACTTCTTTGAATTTTGAACTTCTGAATTTTGTACTTTTGAAAAAGATACTGGAGTCGCTATCACGTCGAAATGAGCGATCCCATCATCATGCCCCTGCAACTGGAGTAATTTTACTCAAACACCCAGCACCCTTGCAGAAGTTAGTTTGCTGTCTTTCCTCTTATTTGGATTGCAAGACCCTTCTGCTTCACAGTCTTAGTTCAGGCTTAGTTTCGATTTTATTTTAGATGTACTTTAGTATTTTTGTTAAATTGTTCTACTCTTTGCTCTCTTATCTAGTTATTTCACTCATGTTCTGAACAGTCTCAGTTTTTCTTTCGGGTGAGTCCACTGATACTAACTCTCCATTGTGAAAAACAATAATTTTTTACCCTTTGCTTTATCTTGTGTCCTGTTTATTAGTCCCTAAGGGAATCATCTCTTACTGCATGACTCTTCAAATTCTTTTAAGGGCCTTTCATGAGGAAACTCAGCAAACCTCACTGATCACATCCAATTGCCTCTGCAGACTTGCGAGGTGCAACTCCTCTCTAAAAGACAGGCTGACACTCCTTCACTCTGTTTTTGTGCTCTGTTTTTGTGCTCTGTTCTTGCTGACATTTCTCTTAAGGAGTTCAGACTTGCTGACTGATGGTGCCTCAGTTTCTCCTGAAACCTTTTTTTAAAATGTGATGTCACATTTTTCCCGTTTTCCATTTTTCTGGCTCAGGGCCAGCTCAAGCCTACGTGACTCATGTTACAGTCGATAGTTCAGCAGTTTATTGTGCAGTTCCCTTTGACTTCTTGGAGAATACTGCCCAGTCTGCAGGGTTTGCTGCACTTCAGTGCTCTGATGGGGTAAAGCTGAGATCTGATATCTTAATTATGCACAAGAGAGGGTGAGTTGGGGATAGACTGTGAATAGCCTTGTCAGTGAAGAAAAATAATCCATGTGTAGGACAATGAAGGAAAATAAAGTGAAGGCTGTAAGGAGACAGATGATGTGGCAATGAGTCAATAAATAAACTTCCATTTGCAGAAATGCTCTGAGAACTGAGCTGCCAGGAGGGGTAGAGGCTGCAGAGATGCTGCGCAAGGGAATCAGGCAAAACTCCTGCCCAGCCTGGAAACTGCAGTGTGGATTGAGGCACAGGCTGTGTCCCCTGCTGGGCCCACATGATGGAGACAAAAATTGGGAGAGAGGAAATTTGTTTTCTCAGAAGGGCAAGCGGAAGCTTTAGGAGAGGCTGAGTAGAGGTGGATGTGTGTTGTCAGCACAAGCATAGCAGCTGAGTAGCTGTGTGAATGAGATGTCAGAGATAAATTTCAGAGAGGGAAGAGGAAGGAACCGAGAGCCTGTTGAAGCTCTGGAGTGAGATAAGGAGGTGGATCCTCAGAAATACCACACTGCAGGAGCAGTGAGGGGGCAGGAGGAAAAACAATCAGGCACGAAA
Source organism: Crypturellus undulatus (assembly GCA_013389825.1). NCBI lineage: Eukaryota > Metazoa > Chordata > Aves > Tinamiformes > Tinamidae > Crypturellus > Crypturellus undulatus. The sequence continues at coordinate 5,368 of VWPW01015174.1, forward strand.
GGTAGATTGGGGTAGAATGAGGATATAGTGGGAAGAGAGGAACTGCTGGATGTGTTTTTTAGGCAGCAAGCTGAGTGAATTCAAAGACGGTGAGCAGATAGAGTAACTTAAAGGATTAAGGGAAAAAAAAAGGAGAAAAAAAGCAGGAGACACAGTTGTGCCGCAGGCTGGCAGTAAGAGGCAGAATACGGTGTGTGCTCATCCTGTCATCCGCGTGTAGATACATGTTGCATGTGAGATAGGGAAGGGCTGGACCACACAAGTCTCCGTCATGAGTTCAGCAGTTCCTCTTTGTGAAGAAGGAAAACAGTAACTTGCTCCAAGTGTTCAGGAACTAACATATTTTGAGCTTGACTGTTGCCCAGGACTGGAGTATAGAGTGGCAGGCAGTTTAAGGGCCTCCTGCAAAAAAAGGAAAACGCATGTTTTTCTTAAAAATTTTATGCTCTAAAAAACAAAATTACAGAAATCTTGTTTGTGTGCGTTAAAAAAAAAAAAAGAAAAAGAAGAAGAAAAACACCACACAGCTCAAATGTTACCTTATGTGAGTTTTTCCTGCCCTTGTGGAGGTCTGCTTGGAGAACACAGAGGGAAGTGTGGACGGTTTATGACTTAGTCCCTCTTTGTGGGAATTTCAAGTCTATCCATAAGGTCTGTTTCCTATAATAACTTGTTAGGCATCTGAGTTAAATATGTGTCTCAGGCTGCCACTTCCAGCCAAAACAGAAAATGCTAAACTGGCGAAATAAGTGTCTTTTCCTGACTGGTGGTTATTACGCCTCATTTTCTGGGGATCGGGGCTGCCCTCGTTATTTAGTTCCATAGAGATCTCTGGGGAGGAAGGGTGGACAACTGCCGTGTGTGAAACTGGCCCTTATGATCTGTGCTAGAAAAGGCTCTGCTGTCTCCACTGTGCGGGCGAACAGACTTGCAGCTGGTGGACCTATCTCCAAAACAAATCAGTGCGATCCGTATGGAGCACCCAAGGGAAGCAGATGACTGCACTTCTCTGAAAGAAAAAAAAAAAAAAAAAGGAAGTCACTTTGAACAATTATTGTTATAATTTGGGGAACGCTGTATCCCAATTAGAAACATTGTTTGGAGTCCAGTGTAGATGTGGGGTGCAGTGCTGCGCACAGAGGCACCAAAGCTACAGCCTGTGTCTGCCCAGGGGGTGCAGGAGTCCAGGAGTACTGGGCTGGGCTGTGGTAGCATCAGCTCCGCCAACAGAGGAGGTAGCCCGAGACAGGTATCCTGGCTCCTCCACCGCAGATACCTGTGCAGCTGTGTAGCTGGAGCTCATGAACGAGCGTGATGCAGCAGGAAGCCCCAACCCCACACAGCTACTGCTCTGCCCGTGTCCTGGGACACCCTGATGTTCAACCCGCCCATGAGACCTTCATGTCTCAGCGATAACCTCCGTGCTCACCGCAGGCATTTGGCTAAGGGTTGCGGTGGTGTCATGCCCGATGAATTGCTCTGCTTTCTTCCCAAAGCTCCTGTTTGGTTTGAACAAGAATCCTCTCTGAGCATCAGCCTTGCCATCAAAGTAGATGTGTTCATGCTGCCACTGTGCCTCCCTCTTCCCACTTTCCCTATCCCATTCGTGGGTCTGGCCAGTGTGTCCGTGGGAAAGGTTGAAGTGCATTTTGAGCGGGTCCGTGCAGAGTACCATGGCCGGTATCCGGCTTTCCGGGTACCGGTCACGCAGAGCTCAGCTGCTCTGCGTGTAGCTAGCCGTGTCCAGGGGTGGTTTGTGTCGTCTTCATGTTAGAACTTGGATAAAGAGCAAAGGCAGGAACCAGCCACAGACACAAGGGACAAGGAGCAGTTGCGATAGTGCTGTGATGACCTGGTCTCTGCCATCTCCTCTGGTGCTGGCCTCCTCTAGCCCAAGAGGAAGTGGGAGCTGAAGGGCTGTGAGAAACCTAGTTCCTTGGTTTGTGCTTCCTGCCACAGAGCCACATGGCTGCTCTGGCCGTCAGCCCAGCTCCTGCTTAGGGTGTCCCCAGGGATCTAGGACAGCAGGGAAAGTCACCCCATTTCTCCCTGTCCCAAGGTTTCTCTCAGAGATATTGCCCATGCGGTACTGCTCCGGTAGAGCTACAGGGATCAGCAACACATTCTGCATTAAATCCTGTTTCATGCCGATTTAGCACGTCACAGGTGCTCTTAGCTTCACTCACTATCCCTCATTCCCCTCAGGGCAAGGGACTGGGCTGAGTGGGTAACATGTCTGTTCTCCGTTGCAGCCTGGGACGATAGAGCTGGACGCAAAGCCGGAGCGCAGCGGGCAGCCCGGGGGGTATCACTTCCCATACAGCACCCTGCGGAAGCCCATCTCGCAGAGCAGCATGGCAGACTGGGCTTCCAAGAACCTCAACATGCACACGCAGGGCATCTTCCGCCGGAGGATCTCCATCGCCAACATGCTCTCCTGGAATGGCGGCTCCATCAAAAAGCCGATGCTCATCACCAGCAACCGCACCATCAAGAAAGAAGCTTGTGAGATGTTCAAACTAGTGCAGAGTTACATGGGAGATCGTCAGAGTCGCATGGATAGGAACCATGTGGCACTGGTCACCGTCACCAAGTGCTGGAGCATACAGGGTTTGCGGGATGAGCTCTACATACAGCTGATCCGGCAGACAACAGATAACACGTGCTACCAAAGCCTGGCCTGGGGCTGGGAACTGATGGCCATTAGTCTGGCCTTCTTCTCCCCATCACCCAAATTCCAGTCTTACCTGGAAGGCTACATCTATCGTCACCTTGACAGCGATGAAAACAGTAAGTGCCTCATGCACACTGGTGTTTGGCCAGCAGCATTTTGGTGGGTTGTACCACTTACTGGGAGTTATTTAGTTTTAAAAATCAGGTAGTCATCTGCCAATACTGTGGTTTTCGTCACTGAGAGCACCATGCGTGGGCAAGTTCATCTCTCCTCTGTGAGAAGCAGCTGCCACCAATTCATCTGCCTGCAATCCTCCCTGGTGCCTGGCAAAAGAAATGCCAACCCTAGGCTGGGCTCATCTCGCTGATCAGCCTGGTAATATCAGTGCTGAAAAGAGCTGATTCCACCTCTGTCATGGGCAGATTTCCTGGAATTCTGTAAACGTGATTTGCTTCAGAGTGCTTTAAAGCAGGAAAAAAAAAAAATGTTAGGGAGCTCCAGTGCAGGTCACAAATGTGCCTTCAAATGGCACGTAGCCAGCGGTCGTGAAGGATGCTGGCCTGTGTTGTAAACAGATGTGATTTAGCAATGTCTTTCAGAAGCCACGGGGACAGGCCCAGCATTACCTGAAAAGGCAGGTGTGCTACCTCACTCACATATCCGAGCATTATTCCCATTTTAAGTCGCTACAGCATCGTGTTTAAAGAAATGCGCCAGCTGTCAACCTGCCAGATGTTTGCTGGTTTATTTGCGAGTATCTCTGCGGTGCTCATTAGCAGGGCAGAGTTCCTGCCTAGCAGCACTGTTCAGTAGAGCCTTGCTGCTTTCGGAGGCCTTTTGCTCTCGAAGAATGGGAGCTTGTGCCTTGTCCAGGCTCCAGCTGCCGCTCCCAGTGGAGCTGCTGGCACGTCCGAATGCTCCGCGCAGCTGCGGGGCGACCGCTCGGCCCCGGCACCTCCGCTCCCTGCCAGTGCGTGCTGCAGGACACGGAGGGGTCGGGACAGCCCTGCGGCCTTGCCAGCCTTTGCTGTCGGCTCCTCTGCTCGTGGCAGAATATCAGGAGACCCTTCACTGCACTGCTGGATGTGCAGCAGCGGTTTGTGTTTCCACGAGGAGCTCAGGCTGCTGTTCCGTCTCCTCCAAAAAATTGTTTCCTCCAGCTGCGCCTGGCATGGAGACCAAAACTTGCCCTACCAGCACCAGGACCCAGGCAGTAAGGGGAAGAATGCAAACTACTTCAGTGTCTTATTCCTGCTGATGATATTTAGGCAATACAGATTTTCAGCTTGGAGCCACTTCTCAAGTATGTGGCCATTCAGAGGAGTTCCAGGTGCCAAGACCCTTCCCTGCATAGCCCTCCCATGCCCTAGTGAGGCTGGCTGCTTTAGCTCATGCCCGAGGGCAGCCCTGGCCTTAGTGCTTTAAGTTCCACACTGGTAGTGGGTTCTCAAGCAGAGCTCTGTGCTGCTGTCACACTGGCAAGGAGGAGGGCAGGGAGCACGCGGTCTCTTTGTGGCTCAGCTAACAGGGCTTTCAATTTTCAGTTGCACAGCGCATGAAGGAGCTTATGGACCTGAAAAACAAGAAGAACTCAAAGTCCAGGAAAAAGAGGAAACAAAATACTGAAGATGAAGGTAATGGGAGAAAGGACTTTAGGCCCAACTGGGCTGCTGAGTTCCACTGAAAATCAGACCATTTCTCTAAGCTCATGAAGCGTGGATTCAGGAGAGCTTATTGGGGTGCCATTGTAAGAGGTTTAGCCTGAGAATGGGTGCGAATGCAGTGGCGTGGGGGCAGTTTGGGGCAACTGCTCCTGGGCTCAAGGGCTGGGGAGCAGCACCGAGCGGGAGGGACCCCGTCACTCTCAGCTGAGACGCATGCAGGGAAGAAGAGAGTTTAACTTGCATGCGGACCCGGGACCATGACCCACACACAGGGCTGTGGCCGGCGTGGCGCAGGGGACAGCTCGGCTGGGCTCTGTGCCTGCGGCAGGGCTGTGTGCCCTGCTCCAAGCGAGCCCCGCACACGGCGGCATGGGGTGTTTGCCTCCCGGCTGCACCAGGAGCGCAGCCCAGGGTGCTGCAGGCAGAGACAGATTCCTGTGGCAATTCATGCTGGTTCACGGAGTTCTACACACTCGGAATCATGGTGCAGGTCTCGCAGAAGCGTCTCTGCTGAATGAACAGGAGCTCACGCACAGCTCGGCTGTAACACTGGCCACAGTGGGGCAGGTGACGGTTCATCTGGCCTTGGATGTGCCTGAACAAAGTTCGTTCAGGTTTTTTCACACCATTTAGATCAGTTGAGCCAGTTCTGTGAATCCATATCAGCCAGCAGCGTATCTGAGGTGTCCTCAGTGTTTCTGATCTGGTTGGGGAGCCCCTCCTCACGGCACGCAGGTGCAGGAAGCCTGGAAGCACGGCTGCGCTCTCTGGGGAGCCACAGGGATTTCCGGGGGTCGCTGCGTCTTTGGGTCACCTTTGAGTCTGGCAAATGGCTGAAGAAGCCCCTTGGCGAAAGGGCCTGTTCTCACTGCAGCAAGAAGGCAACTTGGCTGGCAAGCAGGCTGGCTGCGGTGGGAGCCGGAGCGGAGACCCGAGGTTGCGTTTCTGCTGAGGGCTGTGTCTTTCCCTGCTTCCTGCTCAGAGCCAGAGGAGTTCAGCCAGTTCTGAGTCTTTGAAAAGTCATTTTGTTTGTGCTTAGAGGACTGTGCTGAATGTGCTGGAGTTGTGCTTAGGAAGCCAGGGGTGGTTTTTATTTAAAAAAATAAAATATTGGAAATTACATTAAAAAAGGCACAGCAGGAGAGCTTTAGGCCTCCTGAATGAAGCACTTGATAGGCAGAAATGCCTGTGTGGCCTTAGCTGGTATCTAAGGCCAGGTCAGAGCTGTTCCCTTCACAGGCCCAGCCGGCTCCGTCATGTGCACATGGAGCCTCGGAGTGGCTGGGTGTTCCGGGTGCCCGAGCTCATCCAGAGAGGGAGGTGCTCGGCGAAGGGGAGTCGTGATGTGGCGGGACAGGGCTGGCAACCCCTTGGAACAGGTTTTACACAAGTGCCAGTAACGGTGATGATGATGGCCTTTTCCAGAGCCTGACCTCAGGCTCCGGGCTCTAATTCTGCTAGGTTTGGCACGCTTGGAGCTGCAGCTGGAGGAGGTGGGAATCCTGCCTGAGCACGCAACATGCTGCCTACTAGTGCAAGGGCTTTTCCCCCACACCATTCGCGCTGTCTCCGGTGGGTAGCATCGTTCCCTGCCCTCGCAAGGCCCTTGTGGAAGGACACTCACCAGGAGCTGGGAAGTGTTTAGGTGCATTGAGATGTAGCAGAAATGCAGCAGAAAAATTGTTAAAGTCGTTAATGTTCTGTCTTCAGAATGGCTGAACAATCTGTAGGTAGGCAGCACGTATGTAAGTTTTCCAGTGAAAAACAAGGGGAATTAAAGCAGTTTTCTCTTTCCCAGCTTCCCTCAGTGTAGAGGCTGGTAAGAAAACACCTGGGTGAGCAAACCCCAGTCCCCGGGCCGCGACAAGGGCTCCGTGCGTGCAGCTAGGAGAGCAGCAGGCAGGTCTGGGGCAGGGGAGAGAAACAGAATCGCTGTGTGTCGTGGCAGGCCTGGACACCGCTCAGTATTGTCACCAGGCAGCAGGGTTAACACTGTGTTTTCCAAAGATCAAATGAAGTTGTAGGAGGCTGCAGGGCAGAGTGTTGTGCAGATGAAGGGTGTAAATGAGTGTGAGAAAAAATGGGGCAAATTCAGAGAGGGCAGTTGGCCCATGACTGTTGTTAACAGTGCAAGTGTGACGCTGCTGCGAGGTACCTCCCACACGCCCTTAGCTGAGAGATTTCAGCGATCATTTTTCAACTGCATCCAGTGTCTGTTTCTGCTGCTGGTGGATGCGCACACGCACACACACCTCGGGGCTGGCGGTTCCCGGGCAGGGATGGCGGGACGTGGAGCAATTCCAGATGGTGCTGGAGCTGCCCGTCCAGGGCAAGTGGGGTGTGCGATACCGGTGCAGAGCCTAAACGAGGTGCCCGGCTGTGCCGGGTACGAGGCAGCAGTAGAGCAGCATGGAAACCAGCGCTCCTGCTGTGCTAAACGCTCACCACGTAGCTGGGCTCTGAGTTCACATTGTTTGCTGCATTTTTTAAGAGACTTTTTGGCAGGACAGCCCTCGAGACAGTTCCAGGAGGTATGTTCCTGCATGCACACTGCCTGGACTTCAGTTTGGTGTAAAAGTTTGGTGTAAAAGGAGAGGCTCTTTAAGAACTTATTTGCATGTGTTTTTAGGCCAGCACATGGAAAAATATTTTCCCTTGCAAACTGTGTTTCACTGTTTTGGCTGTAGGAAGTGCCCTGTTCCCGAGCTCCGGTGCTGCTGTGGCTCGGGGGAAATGATGGTCACTGGGATCGCATGGGCTCACAGGACGCTCAGAGCTGCAGCTATGGTCGGCGTGAGCCCTTCCAGCCTGCGCAGCAGCCGCTGCCAACCCCGAGAGCAACAAGCCGGGTGTTGGGGCGGGATCCATGGTTGTCTCCTTAGGAGAGCTGGCCATTCCCCATGGATTGAATGCCAGGAGGAGGTTTCTGGCTGAGACTCTGGTGTCCAGGTGGCAGAGTCAGGCAGTTTGTTTTGCAAAAGCAAAGGCTAAGGCTGAATGCTGCTGCCCTGCCATTTGCCACGAGGCTCCTGGCTTCCATCCTCACTACGCGTGTGTCCCAGGCACCAACAGAGCTCGGGTTGGGGTGCACAACTCCTCCAGAGCAGCAGTTGCAGGTTTAAGGTGCAAGAGTCCCACGTGGAGCCTGCAGTGGCAGAGCGCCCCGATCACCCTGCTCCTAGGCTCTCCCTCCAGGGACTGATGGTTCAGATCCATGGCAGTAGGTCCAGCTTTCTGTGAGTTTGCTGACAGTTTAGTTGCTGGAAATTTCAGGCTCCTCTTGCAAGCCTGGCTGTTCCCCTCAGGTGACAGACAGGAGCTGGACCGTTGTTGGGAACAGGATGCCGTGGTGCAGAAAGTGTGCAGGGAGGAAGGTTTGGGCTTTCCCAGGAAGCTGCCTTCCTAGGAGCTCTCCGGAAAGGAACAGAGCAAACTTCCTGCAGACGCATCTCGCAGCACCCGCTTTGCCGCTGGCGCAGCCCCGCCGGAGTAGCCAGCTCCTCCCAAACCTTGCTGAGCCACCAGCACGAGGAAGGGCTTCATGCTGAGACTGCAGCGTGAAAAAGAGTTTCCTATTTTGAGTGTCGAATGTACTGCCTTCCCTGTGTTTTTCCTGGTACAGATTCCAGGCTCGCTTCTTCCCAGTCATTCCCAGGTGATGCTTCACATCATGGTGTGCCTGGACACCACCCTTTTAACAGCAGAAGTAATAACCTAAAATACTGAAGCTCACTGAGCTCTATTTTTCTTTCCTGTCATTCTTAAAAATTCCCATTATAAACTGTGCCTGGCATTAGCAGGATTTTGCCTATAAAGAACATTTTGCCTCAGGTATTCCTGAGAGTGAGCAAGTTTCCAACGTGGTTTCCAGATGCTACTTCGGCCTCTCCCGTGGCTGCAGGGACGTGTCCGGACAGGGGCTTGTCAGCCTCGGGCGCGCGAGGGCTGCGGCTCTGCTGGCCGGCGCAAGGCAGGAGAGGGAACCCATCCCATCCTCGGCCTGCTCGGGAGCAGGTTGTGCTCCCTGTGTGGGGAGAGCTCCGCCATCCCAGCCGCTTCACCTACGCTGCAGAGCATGTGTGGAACAGGTAGCATCTGACCAGACCGGAGATTTAAAAGCCATGAGTGTTTTGAACGCAGCTGCAAGCCTGGAGCCTGTCAAGGAGTCAAATAGGGCAGATCCATTCAGTGCTTTCAGCGAGAGAACAAAAGGCCAACAGGTTTGGAAAGAACCTCTGGAGCAGTCAGCGCTCGGTGGTGCAGACGCTTCCCAGGGTGCCGCAGGGGCTCAGCTGTGTGCGGCACTCACGACTCAGCTTGTGGCCCGGCTCATGACCCGGCTCCTGGGCTGACACTGTGGGAGCCCCGCTCTCCTGTGCGCTGGGCGCAAGGCAGCCGCCACGAGGGCAGCCCCGCAGCTCCGCAGCCATCTGAGGAGGTGGCATAGGCCCCTTGGCCTCCCTGCGTGCTCACGTGGCCTCCCCAGCCCTGTGCTCCCTGCTCTGATGCTGCCTCTCTTACTAGCCCAGTCCTGCAGTTTCCCATCCTAAGCCATTTGTTTAAAACACTTGAAAACTTTCCAGGCTCTGGATGCTGTTTTTTTTTTTTTT
>VWPW01015177.1:0-14490 GCA_013389825.1 Crypturellus undulatus
GTCCATAAGGGATTGGGACCCACGGGGCGCTTTGCAGCAAGGATGGATGGCCTCAAATTCACAGCCGGGAGCCACCACGGCCATCCCATGATGAAACAGTGGAAAACCAGCATGCTTAGTAATATCTTACTATGATTATCCCGAAGCTTCAGAGCGTAGCTGACCATGGCCAGGCAGTGGCTTGCTGGGGCGTCCTNCCGGGAGCCACCACGGCCATCCCATGATGAAACAGTGGAAAACCAGCATGCTTAGTAATATCTTACTATGATTATCCCGAAGCTTCAGAGCGTAGCTGACCATGGACAGGCAGTGGCTTGCTGGGGCGTCCTACATCTACTCAGTGGCTGCTAGTGGCTTCTATCACCTTTCCCCGGGGCTGGCTGCCTCGGGATGGAGCTCACCCGGTCCCAGGGTCTGCTGCTCTGCACGGCAACCCCGGGCTCCTACGGAGATAAATGCAGGAAGAGCAGAGTAATCTGGTTATAGAGAAAATGAATGTTACCTGCCCACTCCTGCACACTGACATAATTGCCTCCAATATTGATTTTAGGGTCAGCTAAGAATGGGAAAATGCACTTTATAGATTCACATTATTTAAATATAAATATCTAATTGCATATATAACATCCCTAAGGCGTAACATCTCACACTAAATAACATGAGGATGAAATTAGCATAAAAATATCTTGAAAGGGACCGGTGGCTTTCAGACTTCCCTGTCCTCTCCTCGGCTCCGGGGTGTCCTCGGGTTTGTCTGCGCGGGAGGGTCCGCAGAGCTGGGAGCCCAGGGAGGCCGGGGCACCGCCTCAGCTCCTCCTGGGGACAGGATGGTCTCAACGGGGCTGAGAGACTATGGGGGCTGCGACTTCGTAACACGACCCTTCTGCAGCAACACCCAAAATACTGCATTTAGGGAAAAACCTGAAATGAATATTATCCTTCAGAGCCTATTAACAGAATGAGTTATTGCAATACTAAAAAATGTGATATAAAACTTCTTCACATAGCAGCTCCCAAGCTTCCCGCACCGTGGATGCTGAGCAGGGTTGACACGCCCTGTCGCCTCTCGTTGTCCTGATCAGGGTCCTGTGGGCTCGGAAACACCCAGGTGAACCCAGCGCAGTGAGGATCGAGACAGGCAGGACAGCGACCTCGGCAGGGAGCCGGCCGGGAGCCCCGTGCGCAGGGATCACTGCGGGTCCACGGGACTGCAGCGATCCCTGCGCCGTGGGACAGCTCCAACGGGACAAGGAGGAGCGCAGTGAAGGGCCGCATCATGCCCGGGACCCAGCCGTGCACCGCGGAGCGCGCGCCGGCTCAATACAGCAGCTGTGGGAGCTGTTAAAGAGCAGAGGACTTATTTTTGCAGAGAGCATTAGAACAGCATTACTCGTGCCCTGCCAGCGGGCGGTTACCCGCGAAGGAGCCGTGTTTATTCTGCAGAGACAGACGGTGACGGCCACGTGCTCTGCGCAGCTCTGCCAAGGGCTGCAGGTTGGAAGGTTTCAACCTGCTGGTTCTCCTCCTGCCTTGGACAACCATTACTCCTGGTAGAGCAAACATGCAATATCCCTCTCAGCTCTGAATCTCAACTTTTGAACTACAAAAAAAAAAAAAAAAAGGCCCTTTGTTTATTTTAACTGACTTTTGTAGCTAGGAAGCCCTCAGTGCAGAGGTATATCTTGATAAGTATCCAGTATAGAGGCTGTATATTTACAAATGTGGCTTTGGTGTGAATTCAGCAATAGTATAAAATAAATCTGACCTGAATGCGACAGGAAGTGAGAGAATTCTATATTAATGCTTTATAATGCGTTTATAGTTAAATAAATTTTATGAAAGCATAGGTGTCTCATTGTTACCAAGCCAGCTTTCCCCACAGCAATATTTCCACATGATTAAGTTAGAGATCAGATAACCACCTTATGCAGTATACACCCAATAGCAATTTAAAAAATTCAATATCGTCTGTATTATTCTAAAGACTCGTTCTATTTTCCATGCAAAATGAGTACAAAATAAAGAGATAAACTAAATATAAAATGTAAAACATGGAAAAATTTATCACTTGCAAACATAAAAGTAAAAAAGGGTAAGAAAAGAGAACAAAAGCAAGTGGAGGCTATAAAAGAATACAGAAAGAAAGATAAATCTGCAATGTTACCTTTTCCATATGCAGTTTAGCTGGGTTTTATTAAGGTGCATACCCTTTAGTGCAGGAATATAATCATCTCTGCAATGCACTTCCCTGCTGCAGGCTCCACATCAGATTAATCTATGCCGCGCTGGGGTTTCTGGCCCTGCTCGGTGCAAAGGGAAGGAGGGTTGGTGCGAGGGGGTGTGAACGTGTCCCGCTCACCCGCTGCGGCAGCGCTCGGGCTCCTTTCGGGGGCTCCCGGCTGCGTTCTGGTTGCAGAGGCCGCTGTGCTGCCTTGGCTGCACTGCGTGTGCCCAGGCATGAGCGGCTCTGCGCTCTTCCTGCCCTGAATTGCTGCTTGTGTCAAAATTTGGCAAGCTGCAGAGCTTATGGATGTAACATGGGGGTTCAGTGGGTATCTGACTCCAAATAGCCTCTTTCTCTGGAAATAGCAAAGAAAAAAAACCAAAAAGACAAACAAACAAACAAAGCCCAACCATCTTGGACAGCAGCTGGGTCATGTCTGCACCACGTGCATCCTCCCTGACCCTTGGCGCAGGGACACTGGCACTGCTGACCCAGAGGGACCCTTTCGCCGTTTGCTCCTGGGTATCCGCTGTCCCGAGCCGGGGTTGGGAGCCCGAGGCGCAGGGCCAACCCTGCTCCCTGGGGAACGCTGTGCTCACGACCTCTTTCTTTTTGTCTGTGTGAACATCCTGAGCCCTCGGAGCCGGCCCCATCCTCCTCCTCACCCGCGCGGGAAGGCTCTTGCAGGGACTGGCCGCGCTGATGCGCGTGCGCGGCAGGCTCTGCTTTTAACTGCAGCCTCTTCTCCTGTTTTAGATCTACATAATGCTAAGGAGCATCCCGCTCCCAAGCGCTGGATCTGGTGGCTGGGTTGCCATGGATACCGGCGATTCCTTGTTTTCCTGGAGAGCACTGCCCTGCGTGCGGATGTTTGCTCTGCCTGCTGCAGCGCCGACAGCACGCGCTCCACACTAGGAAATAATTTCAGGCAACGGTGCAATTCCCACAGCCTAAGCACATTTTTTGCTCCATATTTTAACACCTCTCCTCCCCCCACTTCCTTGAGATTTCCATTGCAAAACACTCAACCAAGTGCTCCCCTCGTCTACCCTGCACGCGGCTTGCAAGAAGCTGGGCTCTTTTTATAGGATTTCACTTGCAGGGCCCCCCATGTGCTACCTGCTCTGCAACCCATGGGTGCAGCAAAGCAAAAGCCACATTTCCAAGTGAGAACTGCCTCCTTCGAGATGCTGTGTCAGCAGACCCATGGCTGGAGGCCACAGCCCGCGCGTGGCTGCTCGGCCGCGGCAGCTCCAGCTGCTCGCTTAGCGGGCTGGTTTCCCCAGTTTGCAGCATTAACTTCTGTTTCATCAGCGAGAGAGAAAGAAGGCATTACAGTAAGGACAAGGGAATAATAATATTACTAGCAAGGAAGCAATATTTGTCATGACTGAAGAACAAAATTGCAATAGAGCTGCCTGCCCTATCCGCAGCCAGTGCAGTCAGGAGTTTATCCAACAGCCCTGGAGAGGTACCTGAGATTGGAGTGCCCATAGCCATATCCCTGGGAAACCGCTGCACTGGGAGGCAGCCACGACACGGAGCCTATGGACCCAGCATCGGGAGGCCGGGATTGCTGCCAAGGGAAGGCTGGAGCTGGTGGGGAACCACTCTGGGTCCTCACAGGGCCTCAGCCAAGGCTACCCGAGCAAGAAGCCTGCGGCTCTCACCAGCCCCCTGATAGTGAGTGTCAAGAAGGATCAAAACCGAAGCAAAACCCAAATGTTTAAAAGAGGGCAGTCTCCTTTGTACAGAAAAAAAAAACCCTAGAGAGAGAAAAGAAATAGGAAATGTGATTCTCTTTCATTTATGTGTGCATGGACAAATTAGTTTCAGAAGCAATTTTACAGTAATTATTACCATCGCCAATGGATTAGATTTTCAGAAATACTCACTCTAATGCTCTAATGTCATGATGGCAGCTATCACATCCTGATTTTTGTATTTGATGTTTTGACAATTTAAGGGTTACAATAATTTGTGTGCATGACTAGACTAGAACAAAAACACATTTACAACTTATAAGCTTGGTGACACTGAAAATTTTATGGTAAAGTGATTCTGACCTTTGGAGGATATGAAAAATTCAGTGGTAACACGATCTTTATCTTCTCAGCATGGAGGGCTGGTCGAGTCCGTCATTTCAGCTCATCTTCCCTGATAATGAGGTAAGTTTGATCTTTTATTTCTCGTAATACTCCAAGTGTCTCATAATCAGGAATGTGTTTGATAATTGCTCTGATAGAGCTGATACAGAAGGGCATTTAGCACCAATCCGTGTCTATATGTCTCCTTCCACAGGTGTAGCTGGCAGCTCCAACAGGAACCGGAGTAGAAGCTTTCTTGTTCTGCTGCATAAGGGGTTTAACGTGAAGGAGCTCGAGTTGGGGAGTTCTGAATAGAAAATGGAGATTCTGACGCTAGCACCCAGCATGAGGCATGGCCGTAAATGATGCCAGCAATGTTAAAACTGTGTTTAATAAAGGTGGCCTTTCTAAAGGGCTTCCGATGGGGCCAGCAGGCACCTCGTGTAATCCGTCCTTCATGTGCTGAGGCAGTGGAGGGCCGCGGAGCGAGGGAAAGCGGCAGCAGTGGGGGAACAGCCACACGAAGCAAAAAGTAGACAGACATTTAATGAGAATTTATGTCTGATTTCTCTTCCTCAAATACCTCCCAAAGCTTTTCAGGATTATCCTGTAGGAAAAGAGAAAGTACACATAGATCAGTAAAATACACTTCCTGGCTATAATGGAGACTATTTTCCTAAGGGAAAGGCCTGTATAACAATATAATTTTAAAAAGTGTGTACCTGTTGCATCTCCTTTAATAAAACAAAGAACATGGTCGTGGAGGTAGCTGTGTGGATCCTCGCTCCAGGGCTTTCCAGCACCGAGGCCAGGGGCTCCTGGGCGGGATCTCGGCATCCTCACGGCACGGGACGAAGCCCCCTGCTCATCCGTGCCCTGCCCACGGGCACCTGCTGTTGTGGGTAGAATTGCCAGCCGAGTTTTGCACATTGCGGGCACCGGGGCGCTTCCTCTGCCTCAAACGCTACAGGAGTCACCCAGCATGCACAATCCTTCCATTCCTCTGCGCCTCTTCTTTTTTCTTCAGATTCCAGAAATTAAATATAAGTTTAAAATGCATACTAGATAAAATGCATAGCTGTGCAAGAGCCATTCCAGGTTGCTTATTGCATCTGCAGTGTGTAAGTTTTGCTGTTTATCTTAACGGTCCTTGTCAAAACATAATGAGCATTGCAGCATTAAAGCTTATGTCTTTGTAAAACATAAAGAAGTAGAAGTCTTTACTTTGTATGCAAGAAGTGAAAGCAAAATTAAAGTTACTTCTTGAAACAATTACCTCAAGAGCATGCTGCTTTCTAGCTGGCAAAAGTTGATGCCAAATTCCTTTAAATTTAAGCGTATCTGCTGATCTTATATGCAGAAATACCTAGACATGAAAAACTATCAGGCACCAATATTAATTTTTTAAGCAATTAATAATTTAGTTTTTCACATTGACTCAAAGTAAAACTATCACACAGCTGCACCTGCAATTTGCTTTCTTAAAGTTTCTGCCTGTGTGTGTAGTCGTTGAATTCTGCAGGGAAAACGCCTGGAACGACCCCAGTTTTCTCTCTGTGGTCTCTCTTCAGCAGTGCCCCAGTGGATTCTTCCCTATGACGGGGTTCGGCGCTGGCTCCTGCCCTCTGCCCAGAGCCTCTCACATGGAGCAAGGCCAAAGCCCAGCAGGAAACAGGCTGCCTCAGCCACGCAGACCATGCAGGGCCTCCCCTGGCCCAGCTGGAGAGGTTTGCAGCCTTCCTTTGGGGTGATTGTGCCAGGTTTCAGTGCCTCACTTTGCGTGTTTCCTGGTGCCTACCTCATGCTAAGTATCTTCAGACCAGCAGCAGCAGCAACTGGATAGCGGTTCCGCTAAAAATGCACACGGATGGACAGAGAGAGGGTGATGTGAACAAGGAATTAGGTGCAATGGGATTCCCGGTTGTGGATCCTGAGTAACTTTGCTGAAGACCGTGGAATTGCTGGGCCTTATCCTCCCAAGGATGGAGGTCTACTTGATCCTCCCAAGAGTTGAGGTCTACCTAAATCCTCCAGAAACACCTCAGGGACAATTTAAAAGTAGTGGTGCCTCTTGCAAAGGTACCAAGGACACCAGGGCTGTGTAAATTGGGCTAGGAAAGAGGAATCCCTGGTGCTGCAGGGATCAGGGTGGCCAGGCTGTGCTCACGAGGTTGCCTGCGATATCTCAACTCCTGACGCAGTGCTGCACCGTGCCCCGGGGCTCCTGGCGCTGCAGCTCATCCTCTGCACCTGGGAAGAGCATTTCCTGCAAGGGCTCGTGCAATATTCATGCTGTCTGCAGCCTGGCTCCCTCGCAGCCTGGGCTTGGGCTCCTGGGAGTGCCGTTACCTGCTGCCAGCAATGTCCTGCTGGGGGAAAGCATGGGAGTGAGGAGGAAAAAGTTTAATGAAAGATCTAAGGAAAAGGAAAACAATGTCAGAAAATGACTAATAATGATAAGAAAAACTTCTCACTACCTTGTGCAGCTGTTTGTTTAGTGACATTTGCAGCCTTTAAAAAAGCAAAGCACATTTCAGCGAGTTTAAGAAAAAGAGAGAAGCAGGTAAGGGTCCAATGCTTGCTCAGTGCTGGAAGATGCTCCAGTTCTCACCAAGACAGCACCAGGACTGCCCGGTATCCCACGAGCAGGTGGCCGGTGACACACAGGTGGTGGTGAGGCTGGCAAACAGCTTCTCTGTCCATCATGGTAGGAGGCTTCGAAAGACCGAAGGAGGGTTTTCCATCAGGGAAGACCTTGCTTCACTTCAGAATGTGCTGGAGAATATGTTCCCTAGCTTCTATTCTTATAAGCTTTTTCCTTAAGCAGTGCTGAATGGCTCTAATTTAATCGTTCTTTGCTAGTGACGAAGAAGGAGCCCAAACCGATGCTCTGCAGCCGCCTCTTCTCCTGGGCATGAGCTGGGCACCCCTTCTCCAGCCACCAGCAGTCTTTGCTTATTTGGTAGCAAAAATGAACGCAGGCGCTGGGAGATCCTGGGGGAGATCTTCTAATTTCCCCCCTGCTCCTTGGAAACCCTTGCTCCGGCACAGCAAGACTTTGAGAGCTGAACCCTGGCTGAGGCGGCGCCGGGGCCCGCGCAGGGCGGCTGCGGCTGCGGGGACACTCGTCCATGTGTCCCAGCCCGACACCACATCCTGCCTGCAGCGCCAAGGCCGTTTGTGGCAGCCCTGAGCGCACGGAGCGCTCCAGGAACCCGTACTGTGCATGCAGAAAAGGGCAGCGATAACCCTGAACTCAGTCTAAGTGCTGTGGCTTTTAGACCAGCTCATTTAGAGAAATTCTGAGCAAAAGGATGATGTGACAATGTTTTTAGCAGGTCCATTAGTCACTGGGACTGCCAAGCAAAACCCATTAATGGGAAGAATCACGTGTGATAAAATCAGTGTTTGCAGAGAGGTCTTCTGTGCTGGCGTTCGGACGGCGTTGGCTATCCTGGCCTCCCCGCTGGCCCTTGCTCCCGTGCTTGTCCCTCCCCAGGTGGGCATTGAGCTGCTCTGCCTCTGGTTTGGGTATTCCTCAGCAGGCCCGTCGTGACGGAGGCGCTCACAAGAAAGATACTGATTTGTGCCTCTCTTCTCCTCCTCTGTTTATTTACCATCCTCTTTTTATTGCTGTTATTCTATACATTTCCCAGGGTCCACACTGGCTGGGCCTGATAACATTGTTGATAGGACTCCTGTCACTTCATTGCTCAGTTTTACAGGCTGCTGTTATTTCTGCAGAGGGCTTTTCTCTGCCTGTGCAATTTTATTTTAGTGAGTCTTACATTAGCTCTGCTGGAGATGTCCACATAAAGATAAAATGACACTGCAGAAGTGCTTTGCGAGGGAGCTGGAATCACAGTGCGTAACGAGCACACAGAGCTAAACACCGTGGCCGTGAGCGGGGCACGAGCTGTCCCTGTCACTCAGTGCAGGCGTGGAGGCTCGCAGGGGCACCCATGGGCCTTGCACATCACGGTGCCAGGCCAGAGTTGGCTCCTTCTGGGAGAAACCCAGACGATCTGTGACGATCTGTGACAACCTGTGGCAGTCTGTGACAATCCATGATGATCCGTGGTGATGATCTGTGATCCATGATGATCCATGGCAATCCATGACGATTATCTGTGATGGTCCATGGTGAGCCATGACAATCCATGATCTTTGATGGTCCATGATGACTTGCGATGGCCCGTGGTGGCTCATGGTGATTCCAGATAAGGGAGGCAGCGTGGCAATATTAATGGGCAATCTGTTTGAGGCTGAGGGAGCACGTTAGAGGACATAGACTAATAGAGCAGGATTGAATAACTGTGGAAAGTCAATGCAATAGAAACAAGGGATGGCATAAACTAAGCCTAAAGCTGATGGAAAACTTAGTGGAAGCTCTATCTACCTACCTTCAGCAGTGCTTGGTGCCCTGTTCGAAACAGCTGTTAACATGGTCTGAGGAGACCTGCCTGGTGACAGAGACTCTAAGCATCATGTGGGAGCCTCTTTGCACTGGGGTGTCCTGGAGAAATAAATATTTATGAAGAACAACCAGGAATTGCCAAGTTATCCTGCAAATTATTGGACGATTGGAGCACACTGTGGAAGGAAGACGTGTTTTCTGAAAGAACTTTCAAGCACGGTATGTTGTTTTCTGAAATACTTGTCTTCAAAAACCAAAAACGAAGTAGGATTAATGGTCTAGGAACCTGAGAACTCAAACTTTCTTGAACAAAGAACAAAGAGGCTAAGCCTGTCTTCAAACGTCCCTGTTTTCTACAAAGGAATATAATTTCGCTTCTGTCATCATTTCAAGAAACACTTTCTGCACAACGATTTCTTTTTCCAAAGTCAGAGTTGAAATCTTGCAAAGAGAAATAAAGAAACTTGGCATTTTTCTGAAAAAAAAATAAAAAAAGAAGAAAAGAAATAGAAAGAACGGAAGGAAGGAAGGAAGGAAGGAAGGAAGGAAGGAAGGAAGGAAGGAAGGAAGGAAGGAAGGAAGGAAGGAAGGAAGGAAGGAAGGAAGGAAGGAAGGAAGGAAGGAAGGAAGGAAGGAAGGAAGGAAGGAAGGAAGGAAGGAAGGAAGGAAGGAAGGAAGGAAGGAAGGGAGAGAAAAGCAGCACAGACTCTTATTTTCGTGAGAAATGCAGACACATTTGAAACAGGAGGAAAGACAGGAAGGGGAATACGTTTCAGTTAAAAGACTTGCATGAAGATGGCAAGAGGAGAGGTGCAGAAAGGAGAGCGATGTGTGGCAGTGCCGGAGCTGTCCCACGTCCAGGGCTGTTGGTTATGGGTAAAAACCCTTGTGACGGGATGGGGCGTTTCCAGATGTGGCCGTGGGGCTGCCCGTGCTCCTGCCGGCACCAGCCTCGTGGCAGGACAGCGGCTCCAGCCTGAGCACAACCAGCAACCTCCTGTCTCCGATCTCGCGACACCCGTTCCCAACACACCAGCTCAGAGCCTCTTTTGTGTGCGTGTTTCCAACCCAGCCAGTCTTAAGGAAGAGTCTGGAAGGATTTAGCTTAATGGCAGCACAAGGGAGCGTTGAGTCAGCTATGCGGATAATTCATTTGCTCTCAAAATGCTGCTGCATTTATACGTGGAAAACTTTAAAGAAAATTAAACTCATTTGAAAAGCCACCCAAATTGTTTTTGCAACAAAGCAATTAGGAAATCTCGCCTCTCCAGCGGAGTGGGCAACGCTCGCAACAAAACCGCGCAAATTGCCTTCTGCTGGAAACAAAGTGGAGCTATCTCTTGTGGCTTAATAAGAAATGAAGGTTTTCAGAATTAATAGAGAGATTCAGCAGCTTCCGTCTGCATGTGTTGCTAAGAATTTATTTTTTTTCTGGAATGTGCCCTGTTGTCTTGTCTCATTTACCTTGCTTGTTGCTCAATAGATATTTCTGTTGGCCAAGCGTTCAGAGCCGGGGCCGGAGCAGCTCGGTGTGCGGGTGGTGGTAGATCCACGTGCAGACCGCGCTCCTTGCCAAGTGCCGGGAGGAATCAAGGAAGATGCCCGGGAGGAAGGACAGGGCAGCCGCGGCACAGTGCGATGGGCGCGGGTCCAAGCCAGTCGTTACTCCCCACACATCACCTGCGCCTCCATTAAGGTCACAGCAGCTGATGAAGGCAGCGGCACCTTCCTCTCCTTTCCCCATCCCTTGCTGCAACCCAGACACCACTTCAAGGAGTCAGCAGAAGCTGCTGCAGTGCAAAATCACTGTAAAACCCTAGGAACAATTGCCAGACAGCCCACAGTATTTGAAGATCATGCAAGTACAAATTTTTAAAGCAAATTGCACACATCTTTGCAAAACATGTATTGATTTTTCCTGTGCCAATTGAGAAATAAGTCTCTAATAACTTTTTCATGGATTAAGGTTGAGGGAAAATGCTTTTTTTTTCTCTCTCTCTCCAGATCCTACTGTTCCAATAAAATAGGGTAAGTTAGTCAATCTTGTGATAATAGCTTTCGAGTAACTACTCCAATGGAATTTATCTTTTTTTTTAAATTTTTCTACAGAGTAACACAAGGAGAGCCAGATACGGCCAGAGTAAAATCACAGTTGTTTTAGGGTGAGGCTTGCGGTGCTCTTTTTAAGAATTTGGGCATTTGGACAACTGCAAAGGCTCCTTTGGAAATAGTTAAGTTCCTCCTGGGTTCAGACAGGGTTTGGGCAAGCGATCAAATGGGTTAGTGACTGGGGATGGGACCGAGCGGTGCAGGACGCGCCTGCCCCAGCACTAAGACCCTCCCCAAAGCCCTGATTGTGCCTTGTCCTGGGCAGGGGGGACCTGGAGCGGCTGCCCACGGCGTTCCCGGCTGATGGCCGTGCTCCTTGCTCCTCGCTCCTTGCCCAGGATGAGTCCACAGAAGTCGACCCACTTGCTGGAGGGAGAAACCCCTGAGGAGGGTCCGCGTGTGGCGGGCGAAGGACTCGCTCACTGCACCCGGCGACGAGAGCAAGAGAGCGCTTGAGAGCGACAGCGAGAGCGAGAGAGGGACGCCGGCTCGGCTGGAGGCTGCACCCTGCGATAAGGCAGCTTCTTAAAGAGTTCTCATTTTAGTGAAAATTAGTTTTGGATCCTCATCAGTGTATTCAGGAGAAAAATATTACTCTACTGTCTACAGAACAGAGATAAAAAGCAGATCTGCTGAAGGAGAAGTAATGAATTTACACTTTTAACACCCATTCTGAGGTGCGGAAGACACATTACTCTACATTAGGGCTGTATTAGACTTAAATAAATTTCATTATGAAAAACAAGATTAGAGGAGAGCAGTGCAATTTGGAAACACGCAGCACTTGTATGACGGTCTAGAATGAAGAGCTTCCAGGAGGGTGATGGGTGGCTGTGCTTGTGTATAGTTATATATAATATATATGTACAAAGATGAACGGGGGAGAGGTAAATGCAGAAGGGCTGCAGGCCCAGGGTTGTGCCCTGCACCACAATTTGAAGGTAGCAAGTCGTCATGTCCCAGCAGCCGCTGTGCCAACGGGGTCCTCCTGCCCTTACATGTGCGTGCCCTGCGTGCCCTGCGTGCTAAAACTGGACTGGTGTTAATTAAATACTGGTTACACATGCAGAGCTGGTGAGTGGATCCACCTGGACACGCACCGAGGACAGGAACATTCTGCCCACGTCTACAGTATGGGCGGCCTGGGCAGGCAGCTTGCTAGAAAAGCAGAATGCATTTAGTATAGGATGCAGAATGAGGAAAAACAAAGGAAAAAGGATGGAGATGAAATAGGGGAAAGACAGTGAGTGGGATGACGAGTTTTTAGATAAATGAGGAAAAGGCGTTTAAGGCTGAAGTACTGTGAGACGCAGCATGGCATTGCTGTCTTCCCAAAATACCTTAACACTTTTTCCAAAATAGATAAATCAAAGGTGAGAAGAAACCAGCAGCTATTTAAAAACCCAGCACTGCGGCCTGGCTTCCTGCTGCGGATCCGCCCAGCAGAGCACCCGTGCACTCACATTCTCGGGTATCCCACATCCCCATCCCCGCACCGGGGTTCCCTCCTCGCCTTCCCGCAGGGGTCCTGGGAGAAGGGAGCATTTCTGTCATCTTATGAGAGATAGGAATGTCATCGACACCATATCAGTTAAGTTTAAATATAGTTATATATTATATTTTTAATTAACTTAATTAATCTAAGTTTACATTATATTTCTAATTCCCTGGATGCCTGAAATGCATTTTCTATCTCATTTCAACAACTCTTTAATTAAACATAAATTATGGTAATTTTTGGCCTGCACTTTCCAGCTGTTCATTTGTGTATGGTCCATGGGTGCAGGGACGTCAGGCAGCCGCATGGACAGGGTGTGAGCGGGCAGCGGAGCTCGGCGCAAAAAAAACACCTGCAAAAGAGCTGCCAGTGTCCCAGGTTCGGGGCAGGGGCACACGGACGCTGTGCACGTGTGCAGCCGTAAACGCGTGAGCGTTCGGGTGCTGCCAGCAGCTGGGCTGTCCCCAAGCACCCGCATTAATGCAGCTCCGAACGGCAGCAATAGAGAACCGTCCTGGCCAAGCAGTGTTATTATTTCAGCATCTTTGGACAAGGGGTTTTGCTGCACGTGGCACATTTAAATCTCAAGAGGTGCAGACATGCTTTAGCATGTATGTTCTGTTTTAATCATGATTTTCTCATCTCATTTGCAAATTGCACATCAGTTTGTCAAATTAAGACTTTTTTCCCCAAAAAGTGGTGATGTGGGGTGCAAAGGACATAGCGTAGCTCCATCCATATGGGACTGGCATCGTATGTGGCACCCACGCGGCAGTGCGACTCTCATCAATAAACTGCATTTATTCAGACAGAAATGGGGAAATAAATGTCAGTATCCGTAAGGTGCCGTGCTGGCAGGAAGGGAAGAGCCGCACAGCGTGTGGTGCAAGGAGCTGGGAGACGGAGCTGGAAAACCCAGCACTAACCAGCCCTTTGGGTACCGCAACAGGCCAGAGACCCTGGGCATCGTCCAGGGCACGGAGGCACTGGTGAGGAAAATCTGAAGGGGAATAACTCAGGAGGGGTATTTTATTTTATTTTATTTTATTTTATTTTATTTTATTTTATTTTATTTTATTTTATTTTGTTTTGTTTTGTTTTGTTTTGTTTTGTCTTGTCTTGTTTTGTCTTGTTTTGTCTTGTTTTGTTTTGTTTTATTTTATTTTATTTTATTTCAGTAGATTTTGTTAAAGCATTAAGGAGCTTTTGCTCATCTTCCTTTAACAGGACAAATAAAAGTGACAATAGACAGTGCTTTTTTAGGCAGAATGCATATTCATTACTGCATTCAGTCAGCACAAAACCAGGATAGTCTGCAGCAGTTTTAGTTTCCATGACACATAAAGGACGATGGTTTTGAAAATAGGTCACCCCATAGAAAGGGAAAAAAGAAATGAGAAGCACTGCCATAAAAAGAAAAGAAAAATTGCACCCCCATTAATTAACAAAGAGCTACAAGCAAATGGGTGTCCTAATGGCTCGAAGGCTGCTCAGAGGCTTTCATCAATTAACACTTCCCATCTCTCCTGCGAAGGCGCTTCCTCGCACAGATCCGCACGGCCTGCGCTGCTCGCGGATTCGCCGCCCCGGCTCCCACGGAGCCAGTGCTGGGTTGTGTGGATTTTGGAAGAAACAAAGGGATCTTTTGAGATGAAACTGGTGCAAAGCCAACTCACACAACGTTCAATCCACGTTTGCACTGACAGTCCTGACAGAGGAGGCACTTCCATCCCGGGCAAGCAGCGACACTGTCCCGCTCCTGTCCCCACCGCCAGCGTCCGCTGGGGCCATCAGGCAGACTGGGGAAGGGAACAAATGGATCACATTATCCAGGGTATAATTGCCAAATAATCACAGCACTCCGGAGAGCTGACCCTGGACAATATGTAAAGCAAAAAGAGGTGAAAGTCATTGATTATGTGATTCACTGTGAACAATACACACAAACCCTGTGCTAATAAAAATAACAGCTTTCATGCAGTCCTAAGTCTTAAAAAGGATGGTGATGGTTGCCAGTCTGCTTTTATTTATTAGTCAGGCCACAAAATTACACCTGCTGTTTTGCACTACTATTGATGAAAAAGTTCAGAAGTCTATTTAAAGTTGTTGACTGAATAATCTCAGATCTCTCAAAAAAAAGAAAGAAAGAAAGAAA
>VWPW01015182.1:0-12714 GCA_013389825.1 Crypturellus undulatus
GCCGCCGGCAGCTCCGCTTCTCCCACTTGCTGAGTGCCTTGCCTCGCTTCAGGCACTCCCGGCCCTCTGTGCCCAGCAGCCCCAGTGTCTTGTTCTCCAGGCAGTAGTCAGGAGAGTCTTCTAAGTGGACCAGCTCCTTCTTGGAGATGGAGCTGAAGGTCTCAGCAATGGCCCCCCGGCTGGCAGCGCTGTTCCCTGCCCCTTGCAGCAAGTCCACCTTCAGGGCCTTGTGGTACCTCTCCTTGAGGTAGGTGCCCACCTCCCGAAACTCGGGCAGCTGCAGCCAGCAGGTCTGGGTGGTGCAGCTGCCAGACACACCGTGGCACTTGCACGTCCGCTTCATGGTCCCTTTCACGGCCTGCAGAATGAGGAGAGAAAAGGTTCTCAGGGAGAAGCCTGGAGGACTTCATGGGGCCATATCTATACTGCAGCTCAAGCATAAGTTTGGCTCCAAGCCTATGAAAGGACTTCCTATGAACAACAGCATTGCCCAAGAGTGGTTGTTTTAAAGCTCACAAGATTGTTTATCCAAGGTAAAATACTATTTACAATGGGAGGAAGGAAGAAGAGGGCACCAGGCAGGAGTTAACACTGTAATCACATAGTGTTGGCTATGTTAGAACAAATGACATGAATCGCGTCAGGACTGATAACATGCCTCTCTCTCCTCAGCAAGGTAGTCGCTTCTTCTGAGTACCTGCTTTTAGCCACAGAGAAAGTACAATTCTGCAGTGAATAGTTACAGCAAATCTGGTATCCAGATCTGGAAGTAGAGATGGGGCTCACCTTTCTACCAGCTTCGTTGTTATGCAGGTTCATAGCAGCTCTGGCATCTTGTCCAGTCTCCAGGGCATCCACAAACTGCTTGGAAATGGCTTCTCCAAAGCCCACATTATCGCTGCAGCCTCCCCACAGCCAGCCTTGACCGCCTAGGGAAGGAGATAAGGTGAGCACTTTCAGGGCATTCCTTTGATTCCTGGCTTGTGGCTCCGAGGATGAGAAAGGGTCCCAGAAGGGATGGAGCTGTGGAAGAAAACCCAGCTTTTTGCCCAGTGATATTCCCATATTTTCTCTAGTTTATGCTATTTCTAAAAAGATTTAGATATGAAGTGGTTTGTGCAATGGCATAGAAATGTCCCGTGTTACCAGTCCAGGGACTTCCCTGCTTTCTCTAGAGGATTTAGTAGCTATTATCATGCATTATATCCCCTTCCCTCAAACTTTGATTTTAGCTGTTTCATTCTGACTTGTAGAGACAGCATATGCTTGTCTAGCACATGTTGCCAACTTGGATTAGTTAACTTGTTTACACATCCCATCATGCCCAGGATCCTAGACTGATCTTCAGCATCTCAAATAGCTCTAATTTCATACTTAGCGTGAAGAGACAAAGCAGTCAGCTCAGAACAGGGAAAATCCATAACAAGACATGGAAGTTAATTTTTCTAATCTGGGCTTGTTAATTTAGTTCATTTGACATAAAACAAGTTGCATAGTTTGTTTCCTTTTCTCCTAGAGAAAAACATCAAATTCTCTGTGAAGATTTGAAATCTGGAAGTGTCTTGGTGATACGTGTTGGGAATGCCAACCATAATGCCCCCATGCCTCTTTCCTCTCTGAAAGGCCAGGCCCTTCACTGGGCTTCCACAGACCATTGCAGTCCCCTCTCCCAGTGAAAGGAAGCAGTGTCTCAAGGGAGGAGAGTAATTGCAGTAGATGGTGAGGGCCAGATCGAGAGCCCTGGGCCTAAGGGAGAAACGCTAACAAGCCCAGCTATAACAACTCGGGAGCATCACAGTGGCACTTAGAACTGGGTTATATTGTTTTGGACCAACCCATATTCTCCTTTGCCTTCTAAGGTTTTAAATTGACAATGGAAAATTTTAATGGAAAACAGACATTTTTGGGGGGAGGAAAAAATGTAGCGTGACTAACCTACTTTTCCAGAGTAGTTAAAATTTGGTGTCTCATTGCCCTGAAGTCCTGCTCTCTTAGAGCCTGGCCATCCCAGACATCAGACACCCAAGAAGCACTGATTGTTTTTAAGAGTATTAGTCAATAAAGTAAATTACCAAATATTGAGTATTTCTGTTGAATTTGTCATAAACTGACTACTACTATTGGGCAGGGAAATGCTCTTAAGAGATTTTGATCATTTGAGAAGTGGCTTCTTTTCATTCAAAACATAACACAAAAATGTTATTTTTTTTTTTGTGAGAGATGAGTGGAGACCTGGAACTGTAAAGCCTGGAAGTCCTGGGGTTCCTCACGAAGGGAAGGCCCGTGGCTGCAGGTCTGGCTACAGCTGTGACAGGAGTGAGATGAAGGCTGCATGCTGCCACACCCGTTCTCCTCACTGCACACACCACACTGACTAATCCTGATGGAATTTATAGCTGCCACCCTGCTTTTTCTTGCTCTTAATTCTAATAATTTGGTTCCTGGGCTACCCTGGTGCTGCAGACCTGGGAGCCCTGAGACCCCTATCTGCACTTTTCAAAGCAGACATACTATTTAGATATACAGGGCCGTGTCAGTTCTTCTCCTTGTCTTATGCTTCTGTTCCCTCCAGTGGTTTAAACTGAGTTCTTGATTTGAACCACAGGAGTTTCCCCCCCTTTCACTGGTGTAATTTGGAGGTGGCCCCATTAGCTTCCGCAGAGCTACTTTGATTTACACCAGCCAAAGCTCTGTTCTGGAAGTACCTGCAGGTGCTGGGAGCAGGGAAGGAGCTGTTTCTCCAGGCCTCTGTGCGGGAGAGGAGAACAGCTTTCCCCAGAGTGCAGGGCATGAGAGAGGGGCCGCAGCTCGTCCCCTTACCAAGCTGTCCGTTGCGGGAGTCATCGCAGCCGCAGTTGTCAAAATCCCCGAGGCTGCAGTTGCGGGTCAGCGTGTACATGACGCCCGCCGAGCTGATGGCGTGGACAAAAGCAGTTTCTCGGTTGGCTGTCAGATAGGAATACAAGGAGAGGGAACGTGCTAGGAATTTCATAATGAGGACAGTGTTAGAAATGCTCCTGCCATAGAGGAGACTCACTAGGAAGAGATTTGCAGTCGTCAGGGCTCCGTGGGTCGGAAATGAAGGCCTGTTTATCTGATTAGCCCTCCTTTGGCTCAAGCTACAGAGGGACGGAAGCTCCCAAATTTGATCCAGATTGACTAGTGCCATTTCCAAGAGCATAGATGAATTCTGGCTGTCACCATGGGAGCTCTCCAGCAGGGATACAGTGTAGACCAGTACATTTCCCTCCTCCCGCTAATACACTTCAGAGGGAAGGGGGCTCTCGGCAAGGATCGGAGAGCTTATGCCCCAGAGCCCACTCGAATCCGTGGCTCTGGGCAATGTCCATGACAGCCTGCTGGGATCTGTGTGATAATCAGCTCACTTCCCTGAGCCTTTGCCTTACATTAAATGCTAGCAAGGTCTGGTTTTGAGCAGATAACTGAGACAGGAACAGTTCTGGGCCCTGCTACCTATCTCAGGAGTGTCACTCCATGCCACAGATTCCTTCTCTGGGACCCAGGCAACCTGTGTCGGGTTTTGAAGCCTCCATCCCTCTTTGCACAGGTCCTTTGCCTACTGACAGCCCCCCCAATGCCCTCAGGATGTCCCGCTGCAACCAGGTCCTGCCTGTGCATGACAGGTAGTGACCTCAGCAGCACAGAGGTGTTGACAGGAGTCATGTCTCTACGCTGAAGCATTTCCTGGCACTTGCAAATAGGTAAAGAAAGGACTGGCAGAGAAAGGGCCAAAGAATAGCCACCAAAGAGCTCTTCATTGCTCCCTTCAGCCCTTTGCTTGCCTCTCCCTCAGGCCCTGCTGGCTTTTAGCGTAGGGGACAGCTTTGCCACGGGCATCCTTGGGCCTGGCCTACGTGGCAGCCCTTGCGTCTCCTCCGCAGGAGCGGCAGAGGCCACACCAACGTTCCCAGCAGATGTGCAGGGACAGGGACATGCAGGAAGAGAAGAGGCACTTGTGAGGAGAGGAGGGATGCCGGGCCCCGTCAGCGGTATCTGCCGCTGTCCTTACCGCTGCGCAGCCCGCCGTGGCTGGAGAGCTGCAGCGCCCGCTCAGGGCAGTTCCAGCGGTCCCAGGCGAACTGGAACTTGCACTCCTCGATGCCACTCTGCGCGCCCGCCGCCACGCTGCTGGAGTAGATGAGGTAGGCCTAGGGGCAGAGCGGGGTGAGCGGGGAGGAGCTGCCTCGCGCGCTGTGGTGATGGCAGTGCCGCCATGCCGGCGCGGGGACGGGCCCTGCCCGCTGCCCCTGGGGCTGCGGGGCTGGAGCGCAAGTCCTTGGCCAGACGGCCCTGTGTTAAGGAAGGGTTTCTGGGAATTTCCCTGGGCTGCTCCGGAGCCCCTGTGGCTCAGGGGAGTCACTGGTGCTCAGGTTTCCACCGCAGAGCACAGTCAGGATCGTCCCAGCCACTTCCCGCTGAGCCACGAGGCTGGTGTGGCTGTAGTGTTCCTGCCCTGCCAGGTGGACGTGCTGTGTGCTGGGATGCTGGCGCTTCGCCATGGAGACGGATGCAGAAGCACAAGCCCCAGGAGAGCACAGCCCCGGCCTCCGGGAGGCGGCGCTTCGGACGCACTCCCACAGCCACCGGCAGGAACAAGACACGCAGAACCAAGGGACTTCCCTGGGTTTGTACCCCGTGCATCTGCAGTTGCTGGCAGTAGCAGAAAACACATTTTCTGCTGTATTGAGCCAGAGCGTGCGTGTCCCTGGAGGGAGAAAGGCAATGGAGGTGCTGGCTGACAGGCTCACTGGGGAAATCCTGGCTTCCCCCGGGAGAGCGGGGAGCTCAGCCTGTCTCCCTTTCCGTGGCTCTGCCTGGGGGCAAAGTTCCTCCATGACAATGCTGGGAGCTTTGGCAAGAGCTAGCCATGCCTGCAATAGCATGAGGGATACCTCGGTTTTATAAAGATAATTTTTTTAGTAGGGGCAAAAACCTGTCCAGTAGGTTCTGACCTGGTTCTGTCTAGGAAAAAAAAATCTCTGAAAGCAAAGTGTGAGGAGAAAGGGCCTGAAAAAGGGCTTGACAAGTCCAGCTGTGCTCCCCGGGGAAAGTGTGTTTAGCAAGATACACAGAAAGTGCCCTCTCACCTTGATGGGCCCAGGTCCTGATGCGACCTGATCACTGGGGAGCAATAGATGACAGGTGAGGTCCTCAGCTGGTGCCAACAGACACATCTCTAAAATCTGACCCCCACCAGCTTAAAGAGCACTTAGGCTGCCTTAGATGAAGACTGTCATCTTCAGGGGTAAGGAAAGGCCAATTGTGCTAGTTTGTTTCTGGCTTTCATGTGCATTATATTTGGAAAACTGGGTGCAGAAGAGCAGAAGGAAAGGCAGAGCCTCCTTCCTCTGTTTTAGTGGAACTGGGGATGGACATCAAAGGGATTTCTCTTACCTTGGGGCCCGTCATCAGGAAATTATTCACTGACCTGGAAGAGAGAGAGACGCAGTGTGAGTGGGGAGGGGGTGACGGTGAAGGGCCTGGGGAATGCCTGGCATCCTCGGGCTCTCCTCTCAGCCCTGGCTCCAGGCATTTTTGACCTCACTCTGTTCCTCTTTGCAACCCCCTGCATGTGGGGGTGGGGGGCGAGTGGAATCAGTACCTTGTCCTCTTCCCCTTCCCATCCAGGCTGTAGCCTCCCTGTCTCTGGGGCCTTTCCTGCAGAATGAATGTGTCTCTCCCCTGTGCTGCTCTCCCTTGCTCTCTCTCCATGGCTGCTCCAGACCTGGAGCCTGACACCCTGCCCTGTTCTCCTCTCCTCCTCTCCTTTCCAGCAGTTCAAGTGTCTTCTCACCTCCTTCACTCCCTGAGCTGCAATTCTCATCCTCCCTCACCCTTCCTGCATTCTTCTTTCTTCCTTGAGGCTGCCCTTCACTCCAATAACCCTATTTTTCAGTGCTCTCCTGCTTCCCCCAGCCTTTCCTTTTGCCTTATCAAGCATCTGCTCAGCTCAGCCTAGTGTTGCGGGCATCTTACCTCTCTGTAAGGGATGCTGTAGCAGGGGGCTACAGGCTGCTGCTCCCTCCCAGCGCACGTCCCCATGGGATCCCCCAGGTCCCAGCATCCTTGATCTCCCTCAGCCCATAGTCTCTCTCTGGTGGCCATGGCCGCATTAGCCAAGTGCCTCCCTGGGCACATTTGTTGTCGTGGCCCTGCTGGGCAGCCCTGTCACCCCTAGCTGCCAAGGGAAGAATGTGCAGATTTGCCTTGGGAAGCAAGTCAGGGAGTGGAGCTGAGCTCTTGCACCTTGTACCCTGCAGCCGGGGCTCCCGCTCTGTGGCTGCGTGCGCAGGGCACTGGTGAGGTCGAGGGCACTGGCTTTGCTCTTGGGTTCCTCTAGAGTTTATCAGTGAAATAAGTAGTTTGGGGTCCTTTTATTCCTTATCTAGAATCAAGATGAAAAGCAGCAATTCTGAAAAACTAAAATGGGTCAGTATGTTCCCAAGTTTCAGCTGGCCTAAAAAAAAAAAACACCCTCAGGGTTTTTTTTTCTGTTATGTAGCATCTTTTCATGCTTAATAATAGCCAGCAATTTTAAAAGTACTAGTCAAAATTAATCTTTCTGATGTTTCTAAGTGAAATATGAAACTCAAGACAAATTTTTTCAAAAGTTGTCAACTTGTAAGCATTCCTGTGAAACATTTGATTTTTGGCACTATTAATGGAAAACTGTTGCATTGAAAATGTGGGGGGCTGTTTTAGTAATTCTAAGTTTCAAGCCCCAGAAACCTTCAGCTCTGGGGTCATGTGAGCATCTTGTCTTTGTTCTTTAGATCAGCAATTCCGAGCTTTTGTGCAGAAGGAGAAAATTTTCAAAATGTGGGCCCTATTCTTAAGGACATTGCAAAGCAAATAAAATGAAATCTAATACTAATTTATTTATAAATCACAAAGTCAGTTTTGAAGCCTTCTGGCACCTGTTTTCTACTCCCCAGTGGCTTGCCATGGCACAACAGGTCCTTAATCTAGTCCTCTAGCTGCCAGGTGGGAGGGAAAAGCAAACCGGCCTGCTAAGCTCAGTGCCCCCCGCCGACTCCTCCATGCCCAAGAGCCTTGGCCGTCGCTGCTGCTGTGGGGTGCTCTGCTCAGCTCACGGCAGGGGCCTGACGTCAGCCTTGGCGACGGGAGGTTTTGTCCTTCCCTCAGATCATCCACCACGCAAGCCTTGTTCTGGTCGGGCAGCAGACAAGGCTCTTCTGGGTGTCTGTGGGTCCTGGGCACAGCAGCTTTTACCCCAGCAGAATGGAGGGAGAGGGGGCAGCTGCCACGTGCCCCACTTTCATGCTCAACAGAGTGAAAGGACTGAAATAATGCTCTGCTGGTAGGCAGGATCCCTTTCCTTCCAGGGTGCTCTTCTAGACTTGTCCCTAAACTGCTTTTTAGCACATGCCATGTGTTGGAACAGGAGAGCAGAAACTGGAGCAGCTGAGGGTGCTGCCATTGCCCCCTGTAGCCTACAACCCTTTGGGCAAGCCACTTGCCCATCCTGAGTTGCAAATTCCTTCTGCTGGCCTTTTTGTTGATACATGTCAGCGCTTGCACTAGGGGAGAGGGGTCAGCAGTGGTAGGATGGGACTAACAATTCCAGTTCAGTTCCCTCTCATTGCCCCCACATTGGCACTTGAAGCCAAGGAATCTCCTGTGTTTGCTCACAGGCCCAAGCTGAATTCCTGTTACACCTCAAGAAGAAGGTCTAGCTACTGTATCATGGGTGAAATCATGGGAAACCTGGTCTTTGTTGTTCAGTGAAAGTATTATACTTTCTTTAGAACTAGTTGAGAGTTTTAAAATAGCTGAGAGAACTAGTTTCTGAAGTTTCTCTTTGAAGAGACTAAATTATTTTTGTGGAAATGTACCCACAATGAAGCTTTCATTGGGAAAGATTCCTCCGGGTGAAAACGAGAGAGTCGGCTGTGGCCAGGGCATGGAGTGAGGGTTTATCCCTTTGTTCCAGGCCAGAGATTCAAACCCAGCTGTTCTTCGATCCCTACGGGTGCTTGTGCTCTAAGCTGATGGCTGTTTTGCAGTGGAATTTTCCTCTGGGAGCTGCTTCTGCATTGTACAGCTAATTAAATATTTCCTGGCACTCAGAGAGACGGGATCTGTTGCCTGGTGATTAGAGCATCGGGTGACCTGGATCGCACAGGGGCATGAACCTGGGTCTTTTCAGACTTTGCGAGCTCTGTGGGTCCCCATCTTAATGCAACTGTGTAGTTGCTTGAACAAGTCGTTTTTCCTTCTGTTTTCCTTCCCGTCCTTAGCCTTTTCCTTAGGCACCTTGCTACAAAGATGGCTCCAGCTTGCTCATCATGCTGCCAGTGCAAATGTGACCCCAGGGAACAGCTGTGAGAAAATTCTGGTAAAATGCCCTCACATAGGCAAGGCTAAGAGAAGCCAAGTCCTGTTTTAGCTTGCCTTTGAGACCAAAACAAGAGATGCATCCCATCTGCTTTTCTTTCCACTTGTTGGTAGGAAATGCTGAATTCACAGCATGCCACAAATACCTGCTTCAAAGCCTTGGTGGCCTCATCTTGGGTTAGAAACACCTGAGCAGTTGGAAGGAGGAGAATAATAATCTTCAAATTCGGAATTTACAAAGGACTGTCCCGTTAGCGGGTGTCAGTTCACGCAACTACTTTGAAGCAGAGGGTCTGTTCCTCCCAGGATAAACCTCAAGGTTCACAAAAAGGCCAAGTTCAGGATATGCCAATTCGCCATCTGCAGCTGAGCAAACGGTACAGTAGCAATTTCCCAGCAGGATATTCTAAACATTTTTATTGAGTTGGAGAGACGGAAGCATTTCCCCAAGCTCCCTGAGCAGCAGGCGTGCTGCAGGCGGCCTTGCAGGACTTGGCTGTGTAAAGGAGTCGTTCAGACTCCTGTGCTTAACCCGCACATTTACCTCTTGCAGCTGCAAGTGGGCTGAGGAGAAGGGGTGGTGGGACGGCTTGTCTTTCAGGATGCTACATCCTGCAGGGCAGTTGTACGGCTGGGAGGGAGCTGGAATTGTTATTTCAGGAACAAAAGATAAAAATGGAGGCAAATTCTCTGTTTTGTCTTTGCCCGTATCGTATAGCTGAGAAATCACTGGATATATTCTCCAGGGATGGCAGAGAGCATTTTCGCCTCTCATGCCACAAACATAATGCAACATAGAAAATAGCAGTAGAGTCATATCTGCATTATCAATGGGAATGATATGAAAATGAATCGCTCTTCATTTTTGCCCCTATATTTTTTTTTAATACTTATCCATGACACCGTGAAGAAAAGCAGAATCTAACCCTAAACTAACTAGCCAGCCGCACCAGCAACAGGTGTAAAGCAGCCCAATTCCAGCAATTTCAGTGTTGCTACACTGATTAAAAACATGAAAGGAAGCTCTTGATACGATTCTCCTTCAGCAGAGCCTGTGGGGATTGCAGTTACCTGAAATGCTTTCATTCCCTCTTCAAATTCCAGGAAAGTGTTATGTGGATGAAAACAGAGGCACGGATAGACCGTGGCAGGTAGCAAGAGAAGGCTCCCACTGAGAGCTTTGGTCCATTCTGTGGCCTGAGCCGCTTCACTATCTGCAACTCAGCACTCTCCACTCAAGGTACAAACAAATCTCTGGACGTATCTAGGGCAAGTGAGGTTTCATGGCATCCTATAGCACCAAATTACAGTTACATCAGAGCTAGTGAATGTCTATTGCAGGAGCTGAGATAGCTTTGTTGGAAACAACTGCAAATTATCCTGCCAAGCAGCCATCTCATCATATTTTATACATATGAAACACTAATAAACTTTCGACAATTTCAGCTCCATACCATTCTGCCAATAGTGTGATCCCCTCATCAGTTTTGTTAAATAATAATCAACCCTCATCACTGAGAATTCACCCCAAGAGTCTTGTCAGGGCTCCCATTAGAGTATCTGTTTTATCCTTATCATTCACTAACAAGTTATGCTGATCCAGTTCTCTTTAGAAAATTATATGCCTGCATTTAGATCCTTACTGTCATTACTGTAAATACAGGACATTGATCCAATCTCTCTTTGTTCGCTAGTTAAAAAACAAACAAAACCCCACAAGTTACTGGAGAAACAGCAACATTGGAAACTTAGGTGAAACTTCATAGCTGAAATGAAAAAAAACAACTAGAAGCAAGTTGCAGTGTTAGAGATTGTTGCATTACTCCTACAAGATAGGAGACTAGGAAGCAACTTGCTAGCATTTCAGGCTTTACATTTTTCTTTTATTTTCTCTTTTTCTATTTAATTGTATTTTTTTTTCCCTAAATGCAACACTGATATTTTACTTGTCTAGAAATACACTGGCCATGCAACCTAGCCAACATAGTTGAATCACCAGAAGTCTCTAATAACGTTTAGAGAAACAAAGTGAGTACCTATATAAAATTCTTAAATACTGATCTAAATGTCCTTTCCTCCCCACAAATTCATATGATTAGGTAATCTTATTGCATTTTAAACTATTGAATGAAATAAAGAACAATAAGAATTACAAGCAGGATTTTTGCATGATTTCCATGAACTTTTTTATTTCCCAACTCAAGAATTAAGGGAGAGGGTCTATAATAGGATAATTGGGATTTTTTTTTGTAATATTCCCTGAAATACCTTTCTCTCAGAAAATCATGACTTATCAGCAAGAAGTCTAGAAAAGCAGGACTATCTTGAACAATAAAGATTTCTCTTGAATAAAAACTTCTAAAAGGCACAAAGAGCACTTAGATAACCAACTTTCATTGAAAGTGTCTGGGATTTGTTTATTTAACTACACTTTGTGCTTCTGAAAATTTGCCTGATTTTTTCCTAAAAAACTTTATTTTTTTTTTCTCTTAGCATATGCTGAACCTGTTTATACTGAGGAAAGCAAGAGGAATATACAGGGAGATAGAGAAAAGCAAAAGCGAATCAGCACAAGCTCTGTGTAAAACTGCATATAGTTCTTGTGCAAGATGGAGAATTTATCTTGAGTTTGCCATTCTAAACTAAATATAGTTTGCTCTATGTGCTATATTTTTAAAGATATACAAACAGTTGCATTTTTTTTAAAGAAGGGAGAAAAGCTCTGAGAGAACACAGAT
Source organism: Crypturellus undulatus (assembly GCA_013389825.1). Taxonomy (NCBI): domain Eukaryota; kingdom Metazoa; phylum Chordata; class Aves; order Tinamiformes; family Tinamidae; genus Crypturellus; species Crypturellus undulatus. Next base: position 11,118 of record VWPW01015182.1, read on the forward strand.
TTAATTTCTAGCCTAATAGAAGTGGATTCCCCTCCAGTTTTGAGTTTATCTTTCTGTAATTTTGGCTTTTCCACCTATGGTAATAACTCTAGAGATCTGCTATGGGGCAGGCAAGGGATTTTAGTCACTAAATGGGAAAAGACTTTCCTTGCTGTTACAGACAAGGCTGTAACCCACCGCACATATTCCCCAGGGCATCACAGTACTTGGCATGGGTAATCAGTAGAAAAATACATGTGAATAAATAGCTGCAGAGACAGGTCACTTAAGTCTACCTACATATGAGAATGGGACAGATACACTCCAGAAAGAAATTATACTAGATTTGATGTACAAAAAGTACAATCTTTTTCTGTCCAGCTTGTAAAATGTTTCTGGTAATCAAAGTAAAACCATCTTGAGGATAGAGCTATAAGCCCACAGGAATGACTGCTGGTTTATACTGGGGCAACTGGTCTGAACAGTGTCCAGGTGGTTGGGAACCATTTGAAAAGGAAGCCAAACTTCAGGAGCAAACTCTGCACCAAAATTTCCCTCTCACAGAGAATCTAAGTACCTGGATTTCAGACAAACATAATCCTGTCCCTGTGCCTGCCGAGGAGTCCGGGTTTTGGTCTGTTCTTATGGAGTGATGCTCCTACACATTTATCTTATCCCTGCTGTTTCTGATCTCTTAATCAGTGAATGTCGTCTTGGGGGAAAATGAGAGAAGACCCGTTTGATTAAGACAGGAGATAAGTAGACTGTGAGCCTTTGAAGGGGAAAAAAAAAGAAAGAAGAAATCCCCCAGATTTCCAGTTGAGTTGTATTCCCAATTGGAAATAAGAGGCTAGATCTTTATGTCTGCTCTCAGAAAATCTACCTTAATTTACATTAGATTAGAATTTGGTCCATAATATTACTACAAAAAGGTGAGGGAGGAAAAGGGGGCTTTTTTGCTTAGATCAAACCTCTCCAAGACTGAGCATGTTTCAACTTAGTTAAATATCTGATCTCATTAACGACCAAAACTCAGTTAGGTGGAAAAGAGGGGACGTTTAGGAAGGTGAAGAGGAATATCCTCGGGGTCTCTGGGAAGAGCACCTGCCTGCGGCACAGGCTGAGGTGCTCCCGATACTCACCAGGCACAGCAGGATTGGAAGAAGGGAGTGAGGAAGAAGATGCCCAGATAAGGGTCCATGTGAAACATAAAATCCAAATAAACAGGGAGAAAGGAGATCCTAAAAAAAACTTGGGTACCACCACCAGGGAAAAGAAAACAAATAAAAAAAAAATGCAACAAAATTGGGGAAGGGACGCAGTTATTTTGCACCCGGTGCTCCCGATGCGATGAAGACACATATGCCCCCTGAATCCCAACTTCTGTGAAGGGTAACCAATCCCAAAGTAAGAGCTAAAGGGGGTTGGTGAAATGGAGCCGCAGAACTTCCTAAGAAGAGATTATCTACTTAATTAAAGATTTTTTTTCCCCTAAGTCCTTCAGCCAATCAGGACTCAAGTGCCAGAGAGAGATTGAACTGATGAAAAGAACACCCCAGGTTCCTCGAAGACAAATGCACCGCGAAAGGGATAAGAGGGAGGGAAAAGGAAAAAAAAA
>VWPW01015190.1:0-12386 GCA_013389825.1 Crypturellus undulatus
TTAATGGTATCTTTTGCTCATACTGAGTTGACTACAGGCATCAAGAAAAAAAATGATACCGATCAAACTTCAAGATTTCCCCTTAATGCAGGATTTTTGCAATTCCAGGTTCCCTGTGTGACAATGGAAGAGTCTGGGCTTTTCTGGGTGATAAGATATATTTATTATATTTGTACAGGACCTTATATACGTAATGTAGTGTTTTTCAAGAGAAAGATGATGTTTATCAGCCTTACCTCAAGCCTGTATCAGTCATAACTGAACCATAATATGCACATGTATACGGTGAAGATAACTTTGCAGTAAGGAGTAGTTCGTTTGGGTGACTTGTTTTTGTGAGATTCGCCATAGATTAGTATCTGCTTGCTCTGAGATTGGGTCTTGGATTACGATAATTCAATAGCTCGTGGACTCTGTGATACACAGGGAGCAGTTCTGCAAACTTCTGTTTCTGCGTCTGGTTGTATTTGCAATGCTGGGTTACTGTTTCTGCAAGGGCTGCTTGACAGGCGGCAGAAAATGCACATTTTGGTTGAAAGCTAGCACTGAGTGAGACTTTTGCCTGTTTCCTTTAACTGGAAGAGTGAACATAATGTCCCTCTTTTTTTTTTTTATCTAGGAATTTGTTTGCTGGAGGGAAGCTGAAAAATGGCACCTGGGGTCTATAGGCACAAATAGACCTCGGTTTAAAATAACTTTTAAATATTGCATAATATAGTAAAGACCAGACGGATGCAGAATTTTACATGCCCAAAGCCTGCAGCAAAGCTACAGAAAGCAAAACAGTGAACTAAGAAATGTCTGTGTCGAAAAGCCAGGAAGTAAAGAGCACATAGAGGCGTCTTCCTTTGTTCTCGTGGTGGTTCTGCTGAATAATCACTTGGCAAACTGCAGTGACACATCAGAGAAGCTGTAATTTAAGTATAGGATATTTTGGGAGGTCAGAAGCTTTGCTAATGTTTATCTGGATGGCAGCAACGCTCTGTGATAAGGGTGGAAGTTTGCTGATCCCCTCGCCGTGTCAGTGATCTGCCGCACTCGAGGCACTTAACCCGATGCAAATGAGCACAGAAAGCTGCTTTTGTCTGGCTGCTTTTTGTCTACTCTGCGCTGGTGCAAATAGCAAAATTGAGGACAATTTAGGGAAAGGGGACGGCCTTTGGAATGACTTTAGTTTTCACTTTCTTCTTTGCTGGAGAAAGCACCGGGTGGCCTAGGGTCACTGTCTTTTATTCCATCCGAGCCCTCGTGCTTGGAGTTTTGCTGCCGGCTCCCTTTTTAGCAGTGACTGATTGAACAGCGAGGAGTTGACCCAGGAACTTGAATGGATTTATCCAGAACTACTATTTAATAAGTTACCTCCCAGCTTTCTTCTCCATGTTATGCTTGCCTTAGTTAAATAGGTATAAAAACAAATCTGTTCGTAACGCTGATCCTTCACTTACCAAACTTTTACCAATGTGAAGCAGTTGGCATGTGAAAGGCATCTGTTCATCCTGTATTTGTTTAAAAATTTCTGAATAGGTCCTGGAAATCTTCTCTTTCTCTGAGAGTTAATGTAGCTCTTTGAGTTTTTCGTATGGTTTAGATGTTTAGTGTTCTCCTCGCTGCTTTTTGTTGCACTGTTTCTAAGATAGTAATAATCTAGCCTTGAGGAAGTGAATTGGGTTTTATACAAATTAATCAAGATGTTTATTTAGCAAATACTTTAGATCCAAATTTGGCAGCACGCTATTTAGTTAAACACTTATACGTATGTTTAACTTTGAGAAATCCTCTCCTCGTTCACTACGGGTCCGGAGACGCCAGCAAGTCCCTCTGGCTTGAATGGGATGTAAGCGGCTGCCTGGGTGTTAGGTTGAACAAAGCCTTGGGGGAGAATAACCGGATACCTGCTCTGCTTCTCCCTGCTGCCCATGCAGTGTACTGGGATTTCTCGGTTACACATCCGCCGGGATGCACCGGATGCTCAGAAAGGAGAGGCCTTTTTGTCCTGCGTGCTCTTTTAGTCATGAAACGGACCTTAGATGTGGTAGAGGCGACTGTGGCACTGCTCCCTACGCTCTGTCTAGGATCCAGTTAGTTTTCCCTCCCTCTTCTCCCCAGCTTTTCCAGAACTGCTCCAGTTTCCAACCCAAATGTGTCTGTGATCTATACACATACAATTTAATCTTTTTTCCTTCTTGACCAGTGTGCTAGGCTGTGGGTTTGAGTACTTTCATATACTAACCCTTATATATGAAATAATTAGGCACGCATGGCCTTATGCTGATGAAACTATTTTAAGCTCCTTTCTGTTAAACATCACTTGACATATAATGGCTCTGTTCCCTAAGTGATCCAGTCCTGTTTTAATTTGGTTGCATTATTTTTCTTTTTAGCAACTGTAACATGATGTGCAAATGTAATATGCTGAAATGAGGAAGGGACAAACAAATCCCAGCTCCTTTTCTTATGCCCAGTACATAGAGTGCGTAGATAAATGAGATTAGAAGTGACCTTCGGAATGATCATCTTCTGATTTCATTCCAGCCCCAAATAGTTTCACTTCTGATATCCTTTAACTCGTATCCTTAACACAATTTACTGCATATGCTTCCACCTCAGGTCTTCTTCCAAGGCTCTCCACCTTATGCTGCGTGGTGCAGGGTCTATGCTTTTTCCCGCTCTTGGTATGCAGCATCCCCCTGGATTCTTTCATGTTGATGCAGCCATATCCAACAAGAATCCCAGAGGGTTTGCAATGTGACCACCTCTAAATTAAAATTAAGGCTTTTTTTAATATAAGACTAAAGGCTAAGTTTGCAATGTAGGAAACTTGCTACAGAGAATCATTCTTGTGTTGGAGGAGATAGAGTTAAGAAGCTAGTTTTGATATAAAAAGTTCATATTTCTTTGAAAAGTTTGGCATAGTAAAAAAAAAAAACTTTGGGGGTTTCTTACTCATGGGGATGAGAGTTTGTGGCGTTCCTAGGGTTTTTGTGGATGGTATTATCTGAAAACAACGTACTGTGCTTATTTCTGGTTTGCAGAGAAGGCATTTTTAGAGCAAGCTGATAGTGAGCCAAAGTCTCTGAAACCTTAAAGTTGTGGTTAGCAGCGAGCCGGCTTAGGAAATTAGGTCACCATTACCTCACTTTTTTTTTTTTTTCTTTAATTTGTTTTTAATTTAAAAACCTCTAGTATATCCTGTAGTTGATGCTGTCTTGCCAGTGAGCCCCAGGATGGTTTTGATCCCAAGGTGCCAGCAGGAGACACAGAGCGGGGAAGGTGCCGGTCTTGAGAGGGGCCAAGGCGCTGCGCGAGAGCCCTGCTGAGAGCGAAGCGGCGGTGCAGGACGCCGGGCTGCCTGGGAAGGAGGCTCCTTGGCGCCCTGCGTTGGGTTTAGGGCTGCCGGAGCTCCCGTTGGAGTCGCTTCCTTGGGGACTGCGGCTCGGCTGAGAAGGGGCCGGATTCCAGCGTGCTCTGCGGGAAGGGGCTCGCGGGCCCTGGCCCAGGGGATATCGGCCTGGTCGGGTATTGGCCTCTGTAGCCTCCACTGCAGCAGGAAGGATTCTGGCGTGGGCTGCTCGGCATGAGGTGAGAGCAAAAGTAACTTGAAAACCCGGACCCATTTACACAGATGTAAACAGATTTTGTTTTTTCTTGTCTTAAAAATGCTATTAGCACCGTCTGGAAGTAGCTGAGAGCTTTATTCCCATCTGCTAGGCTGTGCGTGGCTCTTCTAAGGTGTGACCTTATCGAGCCTGGAATCAAAACAGGCAGTGAGGCTGGAGGCAGGCTGGATCCGGCTGCCATTCCCTGCGCGCACCGTGGCCGAGGGAACAATGGGGGCGCTGCCCAGGCTCATTCTTTCCGTAGGGGCAGTTTTATCTGCAATTAGTCGGCAAAAATACTATTTACCGGCTTCACAAGCCTTCCTCCTGCTCTCCAGAGGTGTATTTGCTTGCTTTGCTTATAAATAAGGGAGGTTTCTGTTCCAACTGTGGTATTGATTGAGCTGGTGCTGCCACACTAGAAAAACAGACATTTTCTCACTAGTGCCTCATCAGTGGGGTTGCTTATTAGATTCCACCTGCGGGACTTTATTGTCAGCATTTCCTCATGTAGCAGGAGGAGATGGCTTCAAATCTTGGGTTAATCTTCTGAACATAAGGGCAGGCCCAGGAAAATAAATCCTTCTGGAGGAAGCTGAACGAGTCTTGTCTAGTACTCGATCCGAGTCGCTTTTCAGGAGCAGTTTAATTCCTTTGTGCCACCTTTTGGGAGTCGTTGGGAATGTTGTGACCAACCCAGGCGTGATGCATGGCAGGAAGAGAAGAGGCTGGGAAGGAAAGGGAAGGCTCCAGCCGGCAGGCCTGGCTCTTTGTGCTTGTTGTAGTTCTCTGAATCCGATGGAGTAACATCCTACTCAGCAGGTAAGGGTAAAATTTGCATCCCCCTCCTTTAACTCTGGTCTCAGCCTGCAATTATTTTCTGAAGAAAATATTTAATGCCAAAGATTTGGGAGTTGTTTGGAGCGAGACTATTTTTTCTTTTCGTTTTTTAAGTTGCAGACTGGACACTGTGTTTGGATATTGTCAATTAGCTCTTGGGACCTTAACAAATAAATGAAGCATCTGCTTTTTTTCTTTTCTTTTCCTTTTTTCTTTTTTCCTTAACTGCATCACCTGTGACAGCTTCGGTTTACAGGCTCCATTCTTCTTGTGGAAATTTTATTGTATGACCGCTTCCTTGTTTAGTAATACAGTGGCTGGGGAGGAAGCAACTTTATACTTTTGATCTAATTTTCAAGCCTCAGAATAGGTCATTCACCCTTCCAAACAATTTCTAAAGGTTTTCAAATACGGCATAACTGGATTTAGAAAGCAGGGCAAAGTGTTGGGGCCAAAACTTTTCGGAGGAGCTTTTATTCGTAACGTTATTGGGATTTTTAATGGGCTAAAAACAGTGTTGTAGGCAGAAGCTGTAAGCCGAGAACCCCTCCATCTCAGCAGATCCTTGGGGATATGCCCTTGGGAGGGTTTCAGACTGCAAGAAAATGTGGAAAAACAAGAAGATTGCTCTGCAGGGATGGACATAATGTAGGGAGAGGTTGGGAAAGAAAAATCCTTCTGCCCCCCTTCATTATGAGAGTAAAACGACACTTCTGGCTAGAGGCCAGTGAAACCTGGGAGATCTAGGATGGTGCAGACAGGACTAGCAACAAGTTTTGTCAGGGAATGGATTGGATGAGCGCGGATTTGCCTCGGCACTGTGGTTTTTGTTCTGAATACAGAGCATTAACCCCTCCTCTCCTGCTCCTCTCCAGCTCCTCTCCAGCTGCACAGGGGAGCCAGGGACACTCACGCCCTTGGAGAGGAAAGGGGAGAAATGCTGTGGAGTTTAATGAAGCTCAGAAAAATGAGCTGGATGCTTTGCCAGGACGCGGAGGACTCTTGGAGACGCTCGTGCTGTGGCACTGATGTGTCCGTCCAGAGGTCTCGGAGCCTTCAGGGGACAGTATTTCTCTTTCTTTCCTCTATTTTTTTAATGGCAGTCGTATGTAAACATGGGAGGGTAGAACTTGGCCTGGAAATAGGAGCTGTTTGGGAATAAGTCCTTTCCAGAGCTAGGTTCCTATAATGATAGTTTTCATTTCTTCAGTTAGAAACAAATGAGGGCCACAATCCTAAAAAGGCTTCTATGTAGCCTTTATTTTAAGTTTCACCAAGTACTGAAATTAGCCCATAACTCCAAGGCTTTTAAATTAAGCATGTGCCTAAGCTTTTTCAGAGCCTGTGGCCATAGATCATCTCACGTTGCAATATTTGTACTGTATCAACTGCTGTAAGTCAACTCATGACATTTTTCTGTTTCCAGAGCCTAAGATTTATTTAAAAAAAATCTTTTTACAGCTAAGAGATAGCAAGGGACCTCACTTGTAGTGATATGATGTACAGCTGGCCAGTTTAATAAAATTTCCTATTTGTAACCAGGAGGAATTAGTGGTCTTGTTGGAGAGGAGGAGGTCAGAACCACTAAAGCACCCAAGAAAGACGACTCTGAACCACCTTTTGTCACTTGAGCCGCTCAGCAACCAAAAACCCAAGGAAATGCACTTTTAAAGATTTAAGGAGCCAAGGCATTGAATTCAGCAGCGCTTGGGGTTTTGTACTGGTGGTGCCGGGAGAAGCAGTGCTGTTGATGAAGACTTTTATTTCCCTGAAAAAACAAACCTTTTACCAAGGGAAGAGGTAAAAGGTGGGGAGTCCTGCTGGGGGGCAGGACCTTAGCAAGCAGCTTCCCCTTCGTCTTTCCTCTTCTCTGGCAGAGAAGGGATGAGAATCCTTCCCTGCTGCCGGGACGAGAGTTGGACACGGGAGTTGGTAAAATCCCATTCGGGCCTTGGGAAACATGACATCCTACGGGACGTGAATGCCCATTAGGGGATGTTAACAGTAGCTGGGCAGGTGGTAGGTCTGTTATTACTTGTGTTCCCTGTTGCTCCCTCACAGTTTCCCTGTAGGAAGGGGAATTCATTGAGGAGTCCAGAAAAGAGTGCTTTTTGGGAGGGTGTTTTTCATTTTCGTTTTTATCTTGCAGATCTGGCTTAGAACACAGCCAGTTCGATCCTCTTGAGTATTAATTAGTTCCCGTAGAAATTACTCAAAAAATTAAGAATTGTTTGAATGTAACATACTTATTTTCCTTGGTTGACTTTTTCTTTTTGTACATTTCCTAGAAAACATCCAAGCAGAGCTCTAATTTCTTACATGTTTCCTCAGAACTCTTCCCCCACTTTTTTCTTTTCGGGAAACACATAGTGTTTCATTTCCATTTTATAGGTCCCATCTGTAAGTTTACTTGGTTCAGGGTGGGTGGGGAAGCTGCGTAAGTCACCTTGCAGGACTTCTCCCATGGCAAGTTGTGTGGAGTTAGGACTTGCATTAATCCAGCTTCTGTTAATCTGCTGCTTCCCAGGACCCTCGTGCTCACTGGAAGCCTGGGATTAAGCCTGGCCTTGCTGTTTTTAGGGACCTGGTTGGAAGCTGCATGGGAAGAAACACTCAGTGTGGTGGGTAGCCAAGTGCAGCCCTGTGCCTGGTGATCTCAGGGCAGATCGCAGCCCTCCTGTAATGAATCTTGCATTGGCTACGTTGGTGGCATCATCAGCGATGAGCAAGAGACTTGTAGTTAATGCGCCCGTTGCTGACGATGGAGCAAAGCAAACTCCTAGGAACCCTGAGCTCCCTGCCTACACAGCAGTTTGCACAAATGCTTGTGGTCTTGTTGCAAAGTTGAAGGATTGTGAGGATTTGACGTGCGAGGGTCTCTCTTTGTGTCTCTTCACCTCTGCTTTTTCCCTATACTGTTTTTCACGTGGAAATAGGGAATAGGAGGGTCTGCTTTTACCCTATAGAGTGGAAGAGTAGGACTCAAATATGATTAAAACCAGCATCACTGAGAGGATTGGATTTTTGTGGGAGGAAAATGCAGTTTACCCTTCTTTCTTCCTGATTTCAGTTTGTCTTTGTTTTTCCAAGAATCAGTGGAGCATTCAGATAAGTTGAAGTGCAAGATTTTCTTCTAGGATAAATTAGTTTGTGATCTGTAGGAGAGAATTTAGTATAAGCAATTCCAGTAACATGAAATACTCTGCCTAAAACTCTGTGAAATCCAGGCAGCAATTATGACATTATAAGAAGAGCAGAATTTCCGTTTCTTTCAGAAAATGTGGAACAAAGATGGCGTGAACTATATTCTTTAAGGATTATTGAAGGAGGAAAATAGGAAAGAAAGTAGAACAGAGGCATGGGAGAAAGATCTTTGAAACTCCTACCCAGGAATGGGGAATGCACAGCCATGCAATTCGACACTGTTTACTATCTGGTGAGGGTAACTAGCTCTNCATGGGAGAGAGAAAGATCTTTGAAACTCCTACCGAGGAATGGGGAATGCACAGCCATGCAATTTAACACTGTTTACTATCTGGTGAGGGTAACTAGCTCTGGAGATGATTTTTGCTTAGCCTTAGTAATAAAAGACTTCAGAAAGACTTCAGTTAAAACAGTAAGCATTTTTTTCTGCAAATGCTTTTTGTGGAAAGCTCTGCAGATTCTCTCCATGTGAGGCTCATCTTGGGCAGCTTCAGCTCTCTAGAAGCTCCATGTCTAGTCTGAACTAATCACTTCATCTTGCTCCGTGGGCACCTCCAGAAATGCTCTTCTCCCAGAAGAGGTGGGATGAATTATTTGCCCTCTAGTAGAGATGGTTATTTATTTGGCCTGACTTCACAGGGATCCTAGACAGTGCTAGCTGGGACTTGGCAAGCTCACTGTTAGGTGTGGAGAGCTAGGTGGCATAAATTGGCCCTTGAAGCACTAAATGGTGAGGTGGTAGCTAAACTTGCCATGGGGAGGGACGAAGACAGTGCGAAATGCGTGCGCAAAACCATTCTGGAATTCGAGTATCGTGAAGGCATGTCTCATATTGGTAACTTTAAATAACAGTGGTTGTTTTGATATACTATTTGCTCATAACAGTGATGATCTTTGTAGCATCATCCAGGATGCCTTCTGCTAGAGGAGCTCGTATGCACTGTAATGAGGTGTTTGCTTAAATACACACAGCACCAGATGATTCTGTCTGAAATTAAACGGGGGATTAAAATGACGAAGAATTCTCCATTTGTTCAAATAACAGAGACTTCGTACGTGCTCTGGTAGCTGCACTATAGCAAGGCGAGGGGAGGAGAGGGTGACACCGCTGCTCCCTGTTTGTGGAGCTGAAGAGATGTGATGATTTTGGAGTGGTGTGAGTGGGTGTCTGAACTACCAGGCAACTGCTGCACAAATCTGATTATATTTTTTTATTCCTTCTGGTATTGCTGTGGTACCTAGCATCCTTACCAGGAATCGAAGTTCTGCGGAGTGGTTATTAAATTTTGCAAGTATCAAACGAATTTTCATTTCACTGTTCTCTGCTTACTATGCAGATATGACAAACTGAACTCGGCAACTACATTAAAACCCTAACACTTATTATCCAACCCTTCACTCATGCATTTTGCCTCCGTCATCTCCCGTTGCCCATCTCTGCTTTGGTTATTTAGTCTGGAGATTTTATAGGGTTTTCTCTGATTTTATTTTATTTATTTTTTCTTTTTAAGAGACAGTGCAGTCTGAAAAGCATCTAGAACAAAAAGATCAAAACGCTCAGTGAAAAATACCATGTGTTTGATAGTTGTTCTTTTAAGCAGAAGCAGATGCAAGGGGGAAATGCACCTTTTTTTGGACGTCATACCAGGCCTTTTCAAACAAATCTAAATCGCTTCCAAAAATACCTGCTCCGACTCGCTTTTCTGTCATTGTGTCATACACCTACTGGATGCTGGTCAGGGATTCCCTGCACGTGGATGCACGAGGTGTGTGTTGCTTGGTCTCGCCAAGGTCGGTGTAGCTCTGAGGTGAGGCCGTCCCTCATGGCCGAGCCGGAGCTCGTGGATGTCGGTCTCTCAGGCTGCAGCTCAGAGAGGTAAAACATCTCTCTGGCTCCTGGTAGTGTCCTGCTCTGTGCTGGCAATAGCTGCTGGGCATTTCTGAGTGGAATTTCAGTTGAAAACATGGAAAGTTTGAATAAGTAAAGGTGAGGCTAGCCTGTTATCTTCAGCGCATTCCCCAATATCTCTGCGCTGTCTCCAGATATGTGATTTTGCAGATGGACCAGATCTCTTCCCGCAAGTCCGTCCGACTTTGTCCAGACTGCTGCACTTTTGAGCCTTTTTCTGTCGTTATTTTGTTGTCAAGTTGGGATAAGTCCATATTCTCACTAGTTAAATATTCCTCCCATGCTCAGCCAAGACAAGTATAGATCTGGCTACCAGGGATGTGTCATTTGTTGTAAACTACTTTGCAGGAAGCTCCCTCGCTGCATCCACAGCTCATTAAAAGAGAGCTGAATATTAATACATAGAGAGTAGCGAGTGTGCAGAGTTTGTGTGTGTGTTAGGTTTGTTTTTTGTTAGTTTTTTTTTTTCCTAAGAAAATGCTACAGCCTTTGACCAGCAATAAGCAGTCTCGATAGCATCTGTTGTGCAAGGATATGGCTTGGAAACGGCAAGGACAGTTTGGGAACAAACACATCCTTGTTTCTCTGCCCTTGAGGACTAGGGGGACAAGTGCCTACATGCGTTGGATTTTGTTAGCTGGAGCCAGTTGCTGTGTTGAGTTGGTGAAGGTCACGTTAGTCCAGGAGGCTGGGAAAGCAGGAGAAGCCGAAACTTAGCTGGCCCATCCCCAGGCAAACTGGTTTTAACCAGGAAAAAGTCAGAGAATGCGAAGAAACTTCTTGTACATCACCTCAGGCAGTTATGTATTCTGTTTCCTAGCTACATTTTTTTTTCCTGGTATCAATTCCAAAACAAACAAATGGAGAGGGGGAAAAAAAAAGACATTCCTTAAAATAACCCTTTAACATCTTGGGCCAGATTCTGTTCTGTTGGGGTCTGCAGCTACAGCCGGTCCCTGCTCATAGCGGGAGGGGGCCCCCCGGTCCCTGCAGTGACGGTGAGATGTAGCTGTGCCCGCTGGTCCCCGCGGCAGGGAGCGCAGCCCGGGGGCGCAGGGCAGGGTGCCGCGGGGGCCGGGGAGCAGCGTTGTGCCCTGCTTGGCTTGCTGGAGCCCCGTGGCCCACGCGCCTCGTGACGCCGCAACCTCCGGCCGCCAGCGCGGGCTGCGAATCCGCCTTTCCCTGGGTATTTGCAGTGCAGGGTTGTCATGCTGCAGCGCTCGAATAAAGCTGCTCTTGGCTGTGGGGGAGCACATCCACCTTCCCCTCCCACCCGGTGTTATTCTAGTCTTTCAACTAGCTTTCGGCTCCGGGTTGAGCGCGTTAGCACGCCCTGCTTTTGAGCAGGGCATTTGATCCGCTTGACAGCGAGAGCGGAGACGTTTCCAAACTCCCCTGTCTCGCCGTGCTCTGCACCACCCAGCGCAGAGCTCCTTTATACGGCCCTTAAAGTGCTGTATAAGGTTCTGAAAAGTATCATTTTGCCAAGGTAAGTGCTTAAGGGCCACGGGCTCCCTGACTTGCTCCGGCAGCCGGTGGAAGCAAGGGAGAGCCCACCTGCGTACATCTTAGCTTTGGCAAGGATCGCTAGAGCTGGAGCTCGGCGAGAAACCGTGTCCTCTTGGCACGGGAACGGTCAGGAGTGCAGAAAGCTCCTGCCTTTGTAAGAAGGCTGAGGGTTTCCCCTTCTCTTCCTCCAAAATGAGGGTAATAATCCCACTTGCTGGTTTGTAGAGATTGGAATATTTGGCCAAATGTGTCACCTAGTCTGTTCGAGGAATGGACCTCATTAATATTCTTGGGAGATTGGTAGCCCCTGGGTCAAATCAACTCCCTTCGTCCTGCCCCTTGTTTGAGCCACCGGCACCCGGTGATATTTGGTGTCCAGGGTTTATCGGTGCTCTTCCCTGCACATAAATTCTCCAACCATCCCATGGAAATGTGGTAGAAAACCCCTGAGACATCATTCCTGTTATCACCAGAGAAAATAGCCGACAGCTCTCCAGGGCTTGTGTCTTCAGCCCTCCCTGAGAACATCCGTGGCAGCCTTTCTGTAGATGGTACTGGGTGCACTGCAGAACAAAGTGCCAAATAAAGCAAAATAAGCCTTTCCTCCTCAAAACCTGTGGTGCTGGGCTACGGGACACGCAGTGTTTTGGTGGGTCCAGGGTGCTGAGGTGTTTTTCAAGCAAGAACAACCAAGCCCGAGCTGAAGAGAGCGTAGCCTGACCAGCAGGACCGTGTATGTGCACACATGCATCTTTTGATCCACAAGTGCCTTGTCCTTGTTCCCAGCCTCACTGCTGGAGCGGGTGAGAAACTATTCAGAGAAGTCTTTTTTTCCTGAACTTTTTGCACATGTGGACAAGTCTTGATTTACCACAAATTAAGGTTTTTAAAATCCATGTGGAATTTCTAATGAAAACAAATGAGCAATCAACACCCTTACCAGCTATCACATACTTTAGAAGATAGAGCAGTGCGGAAAGCTGGGCTTTAATCAGTCTGAGCAAGTGCTTGAACCTTTGCTGTAGACCCCAAAGGGGGTAGGATTTTCTGCTCTGCTGGACCTTGCTCACATTTCTCTGATTTTTCTCAGTGAAAGCCTTGAAATGAACCCCCCTTTCCAGGCAGTGCTAGTCATACCCTGTGTTTAACTGCTGAGGGAGAGGATCAAGTGTAGTACATACTAGGTAGGATTTTTTTTTTCCATGCCCGTTGAAATAGATATTATTCCAGTAGATACCTATTTTTACCTTTCTTTTTCCTTTCCAAATTACTACTAATTTCAAGTTTTGGCTGAAGTAAGCAGGCAGAATGTGATTTTTTTTTTTTTT
>VWPW01015190.1:12564-107254 GCA_013389825.1 Crypturellus undulatus
AGTAAGCAGCCAGAATGTGATTTTTTTTTTTTTTAATCGCTGTCTTGTATCTTCAATATATAAGAAAAACTTACCGCAGTGACAAACTAGTTTTCCTTCTTAGTATTGTGTCCAGCCATAATTTTCTTTGCACTTGTCTAATATTGGAAATAATGAGTCATGGAATCAACAGCATGTGATATGGTCTTTGTGAAAGACAACTCCGCTGGCATGGTCATGTTAACAGACTGCAGCATTTGAAGGCTCTTCCTCACTCGCTAGAACAGTTTCTCTTTTGTGCAAAGTTCTGATGTTCTTTCTTTTCCTTGCATCCTGTGTTTCACTCTTTAGTTGTTACTTGGATTTAAGGACCAAGTTCTTCTGCCTCAGTTTCATTGATCCCACCACTACCAAGCTTCCCAAATGTACAGTTTTACAGAGCTTGTTTTCTGAGAGGCTCATGAAAGATGCAATCTGCTGAGACCAAATACCGAGGTGAAAACCGTGAAAGTTTCTTTGCAAACAGCTGTATCTTGGCTCTGATAGAGAAGGTTCTTTCTTCACAAATCCTGGATTTTCTCTCAGCAGCAGCGGGTACCCCTTACGCCAACGCTTTGCCTTTGTTTCTGCCTCCATTGACTTCAGCACCTGAGAATCTCTCAAATGGGAATCAATTTATTGTCCTCAAATCCCCTTAAGGTAGGAAATTGAAACATCAATTTTGTAGATGAACTGAGTTACAAGGAAACTTAGTTTCTAGTTTAAATGTGTGAATAGGCATCCAAAGATGCAAATTAATGCCAAGTAGGGGTTATGAAAAGTGCCTTAACTAACTTGCAGTGGAAATTTAAGGCCCAGGTAAAAGTGAGGGACTCTTATAAATTCAATTTATAAATATATAATACCTAGGCATCTTGTGAGCAGGATCGAGGTGAAATTTGAGGCAAGTGTGATGAAAACGTTGATGGGAAAAAATGCTTTGGCAACATGGAGGTGGCTTTTGATGCTTGAAAGTAGAAAACTTTCCCATCTTTGTTTCAAAATGATCCATTTCAGTTCAAAGGGGGCTGCAGTTGAAAGGGGGGTTACACAACTCCAAATGAGTTCATTTCATTTTAGGTCAAGTAAATATTTTGAGTCAACTCAAATTGTTTCAGTAGCAGAAATGAACATGTTCTATTTCTGCTTGATCCATATGATTATTTATCCCTCTCTTTCCTCCAGCTAGTAGTCAGTGCAAACCCCCTTTTCTCTATACGGCTCCCAGCAGGGCTGCGAGTCGGATTTGGAATATTCCAGCTCCATGTGCAGACTATCTAAAACAAATCCGAGCTAGGGACATTTCAGACTTGCCCGTGCAGTGGATGCTTTTTTCTTCCCCAAGAGTGAGAATCCCATGTTGATAATAATATCTTTAAGGAAGCCAACGATCCCAAAGCCCCACGCCAGAAGCTTGACAACCAGGTAGTAACAAGGAATTGCCTATATGAACAAGTCACTTTGTGCAAGGAGTGTCGAGCATATATGCATGAATAACGGTGGCTGTGAGTGTTTGGGAACATTAAAGGAAATCAATGGATTCAGTGTGCGCACAAAGCAGATAAATGAAGCCTTGCATGTGATATATAAAATTATATGTCCTACCTGGGGCTATACATACTGCTCTTCTGAACCCCTCCGATGAAATTTGGCACCGAGGTAGTTGAATCTGACAAGGTGCTGGTCGTAACCTTTGCAACTGGAATTGTGCAGGCACATACGCTTGATAAGAATGTGACAAGAGCAAATTGAATGTAAAGTCTGCTAGACAGCCAATAAATTTGTTTTATATCTTTATCTCTTCCTTGGCTGGCAATTATTTCAGCAGGCACTGAACTGCTTTCTGCTCTCTGTGAGCGAGGGTACCCAAATGACCTACTGTAAATTCTTGATATTTCCTGTACTTAGGAGAAGACATAATGATCTGAGGAACTTGGATATTTAGTGTGGCTTAAGACAATTTTAAGAATAATGCGTTTTGTGATTATTTTTATAAAGACCAAGGCTGGTCATAACCAGTAGCAGGTATCCCTATGCAGTTTAACTGAGATGCGTTCATGTTATCACCAAACGCCTATTAATTATTATAAAACTAATAGGGTAGAGTTATGACTTGGGTCCTTCCATGTTATTTGTTGTAATTCAGTAGGCTTAATGACAGCATATCACTACTAGGTTATAACCCTCTTAGATTATGATTTTTATAACTGTAAAGCAAGAGTTGCAATGTTTCAGAGGCTGATTGTAGAGAGAAAAACATTGTTATTTCTTCCACCTGAATCTGCTAGGTAAGTTAAAATGGTCATGGAGGGGATCTGGAATAGAAATGCTGTGTAGCCAAACACTGAAAAATCCCTAGATCTTATACACAGGAAAGGTATTAAAATATCACTTATTGTACATTAGTATCTCTTGTTTGTTTTCTGAAGTGCTATTCGATGCCACAGTGGAAGCAGGCGGTTGTCATTTCTGCCTTCACGCTGCAGTGTTCTCGCCTCCCTGCACAGCTGACCCGATCCTGTATGTCATCAGGGAGGAGATGTTTAACTTGTGACACTACTAATCCTTTCCTCAAGGCTTTTCGTTCTTCCTGCCCCATGTCCTTTCATTGCTTTTGTGAGCTGGAACATGCCTGCTCGGCCCAATGATGAATTCATGTAATTAGCTGTGCATGTACCAAAGTCCTGTTGACTTTAACGCTGAGGACCGGCGATTGCTTAAGTATCGCACTGATTCAGGACCCCCAGGCGTTTTCACATGTACGAGCTAACTTGGGAATTGGTGTACCTGGTTCTGGTTCTCATTTGAAGATGTACGTGTTTCCCCATGTGGTATTGCTCGTGTGAATGTGCCCGGGGTCCCGCGGTGATGTTGTGCCTCGGAGAGGAGGCCGCGCTGCTGCCAAGCCCAAGGAGTCTAGGTTGTCTTGGCCTTAGCCTATCTGTTCAAGCACTCATCAAATGCGATGGTGCTTGGTTGGAATGACTCCTCATCTCGGAGATCTCATCTGAATTAGAAAAAGCTTGAGCCTCCCGTTCAGATTTTGTCATAATCTAATAGCGACGTTGATTTTTTTCCCTACAGAGACTCATTTGTTATCCTTTCTAATGCAGCTTGTGCTGAGAATAAGGTTAGCCTTAAGGTTGACAAGGGGGAAGGTTTTACTGTTAGAGCAGTTCCAACCCGGGCTTCTGGCGGAGCCCCGTGGCGCTGCTTTCTCAGGTTGACGATGAAGGAGGGGACTTCTGCTTTCTCCATCCCTTCAAAAGCCATCCGTGCTGCTTCCTCCGTGCTTTGATATTCTGCCAGCCGAGGGAGGGAAGAGCCATTTATAAATATTTCTGGTAATACAGTAAGTACTTTCACATGTTTTGCTCGCTCATTTTCCGTATCCAGAAATCTATCCGACCAGAATCGGTTCACTCTCTTTTATTAGCCGAAATAGATCCACAACAATTAAAATTGATTAAAAAAAAAAAAAAAAGGCAGCAGTGGCAGCAAGCACAACATCGTATTGACTGCCTGTGTGTATATTCACACTGGCTTCCAATCCATGGATAATTACTCCTCGGAGATTGTGTGCTATGTACAGTACAGTGATGGAATTGTGCACTTTAAAGAGTAAGTGGGGCTCTTAGGATGCCAAATTCTTTCTTCTCTCTCTCTCTCTCTCTCTCTCTTTTTTTAACTTTTCATTGCAGTGAGTAATCATTTTTAAATGCACATGGTCCATCCTCAAAACCAGGGCAAGGCAAGTTGAGCTCGGATGTGAGTCGTTCTGTTTGGCTGAACTGGGTCCCTGCAAGGAAAGAGCGCATAGGAGGGTCTGTGGTACCAATGGGTGGGAAAGCAGGGTTTGTTCCTCCTGCTGGTCACGGATCAACTTTTGTGAGCACCAGAATGGGTGGTGCTGTGTTCTTCAACCTTGTCAGAACCACTTGAACTGTTTTGATTGCGATTTTGCACACAAAAATTCAAATAATGCCTAAAAATTCAGCCTAAATTGGTTCTGGCAAAGGGATAAGCAAGTAAAAAACAGGGCCTTATCGTAGGAAGTGTCAAGCAGTCTTAATTATAGGCAGAAATACCAGCTCCTCCTAGAGGAAAGGAGCCAGTGCATAAATAGCTTCCAGCAGATCCTTTACCAAAGGAGACAAAAGGTTGAAGTTGCTGCTCTTGCCAGACTTCAGATTTCCGGTGGGAATGTGTTGCATCCATGAAGGGTGTAAGATGCAGCCTGGCGTGTAGCAAGGAGCCCTCCTTGACACCTGGGGCTGTTTTGGAGGGGACGCAGATGCCGAGAGAGCAGCTCTGAGGCGCCGCGCTGGCGGCTGGGCACGGAGCTGCCACCCGTGCGCTGGGAGCGCTCGGACGTGGCTGGCAGGGCGCTCGCGCCAAGCTACCAGGTCGTTGACAACCAGAAGATATTCCTCCTCTTTCTCTGTCCTTGTCATTGCGTTAATTCAAACTGAAGAAACACTCTTTTACCTGCGTGTTAGGTGGGCTTTTATGTATCTAATGCTCTGTTCGGCTTGCCACCTCACTCCTGCCCCTGCTTTCCACGATCCCACCGCCCTCTTTCCTTCCCCTTCTCTTAAATATGTGTAGATGATGAATAGCAAATCTTCTCTTTGAATTCTTCAGGAATATTTACTGTAGGGTTTTGCTTTTGTTTGCTTTTCTGGTGACTTAGAGACGGCATGGTGAGAAAAGAAACATGTGAGCTAAACCTGTTGGTTTGAACATTGTGTCAGAAAATATCCATAAATTGCAAGTTACTACACAGATGTATAGATTTAATGAGACTGTGTAATGCCATTTATTTATGCTAAAGAATCTGACACATACGGTACTGAAAAAAAGTTAATACTCTAAGAGTTATTTTATATTTTTCCATTGCCATCTGTCGCTGCCTACATAATAATGATACAGGTGAAAGCCTAGCATTTCTTAAAAAAAATAAAAAAACATCAGAATGAATAGTCATTTAAATATCTTGCTGCTTTAATAGCCGGTGTGTTTTAAGTTGTGGGAATGAGGCACCATAGATGCCCTCCCCGCATTTTTAGTACGTTAAGTTTTGGGCTTAAACAGATTGAGATTCTTGAAATGGCTTTTGAAAGCGGAAGGTAGGTAGAAAATAGTCTGAAAAAAATAATTTGATTTTTTTTCTTTTGTATTTGGAAAAGCTAAGGGACAATATCAGATTCTGCCATCCTTTTGATACACCTTCCATCCTAGATTCTGGTTCTGGAAATAGTTTCTGATAAGCCTTTTTGGGTGCAAGGGAGTTCTGTGCTTGGAGCCCAGCCTCGGTGTGCTGGGGTATCAGAACTGGGAATGTGGCTGTTGGCATCCCAGATCCCCAAATCCTGGTACCTATTGGCTACTAAAGGGGAAAATATAAGGGAAATGCACTTTCTTATTTAGTTCGTATATTAAAAAAAAATAAAAAAGAGGTCTCAAAGCATCACTTTGCTGGCAGAGTTCAGCATTTGCTGTTGGCTTTTAGGAGTTTTCATTAAACTTTTTTCCAGTCATGCTATGGTTAGGCAACACTTTTTTTTAGTTTTATTTTTTTTTTAATCAAAGTGGGGACTAATACAGTAATGACTTTGTGAAATGCACGGTTAGGAGTCATACACCCAAACACTGAGGGACCCAAGCTGCAGGAGGATCTTGTTCCCCTGGATTTTGCTGCACCCAGGGGATCTGCCCATTCCCTTCTCTCAGTCACCTCCTGAGCTGCCGACAGGGCTTTGAGTCGCACACATGCAGACAGGGAGCAGGTTTCTCTCTTAATCTCCCTTCTGCAATTTAGTGACAAAGAAAATATTTTAGTGACAGGAGCTTATCCTATAATTTTCCAAAGGTTGATGAGTCGGAGGAGGGGCCTCCCTTATAGGAGGAGAACACGGCTAGGTCAGCTTGTGTTAAGATGAGTTAGAGTATATATAATTAAAAATAAATAAATCTTTTCCTGAAAGCTGTGAATGGTGCAGAGGGTAAAAATAAATAAATAAATAACTGAGAGGCTTTCATTACATATACGATAATGTCTCTAACACTGAAATTGCAATGGCAAAGACAGAAAATACAGAAAAATATGCTTGGTTCAAACCCAGGGAGTCATCATTCCATATGCTTTAAAGAATTTAGTCAGGTGTATTTTCAAATACAATAGCAATTCTTGATGGCAAGTTGTTTATAAATGAAATAATTGTTACTGATATAATTAGTGTTCTGTGTGTATGTCGGAAGGCGTTTTAGGAAGTTGTGCACTTTTTAAGAAGCAGGTTTGAGGATGGGGGAGCAGTGAGGTTTTGGTCACTTAAATGGATCATATGATTCACTTTTTTTTAAGAGGAAAGAGGCAATCTGCAGATAGCTACAGTTTGTCAGCATATTCCAATAAAAGTTTCCAACACTGAGTCCCGTACAGAGCTCGCAGCAGCTCTGAGCAGGTCCACGCAGAGGTGGCTGTTGTGTCACTGCTCAATGAGTAAATGTTTCTTCTGCTCCCGCCTTAAACTTTGAACCAGATGTGGAAAAAAAATAAGGTCTTACTGTAAACCAGGGTTGTGTCTGCCCTTCCCTGTACCAACCTAAAGCCATTAAGACAAAGGCAGAAATTGTCCGTGATGCCGGTGTGCAACAGGAGGAGAGCAGGAGAGATGGCGAGGGGCACCGCGGGTTGCACAAGGGCACAGAGTTTGCTAGGCAAAGTTTGTCCGAAGAAATTATGTTTCATGCCAGAAGACAGGAGAGGAAGATGAAAAAGCTTTTCCCCTCTCATGCTGCCAAAACACTACCAGCAGGAGGAAAAAAAAAAAAAAAAAAAAAAAAGCCCCTGCAATATCTCCCAATGATTTGACCTTAGAGAAACATCAGCCATGGCTGCAAGCCTAGTATCTGGCCTGGCCTTGAGCATCCATGAAGGACACAGCTGCTGGGATGCAGGTACCTCTCCTTCTGCTCCTCTTTTGCTCAGCAAAGTTCTGATGTCCCCCATGAGCAGAGGGGTGTTCAGGTAAGGGAGCTCTGCCCTGCGCCTATAGACAGGGCAGAAACTTCGTATTATGTTGAATCCAATACTTATTGCACCCTAATTACTTTGTAAGTATTGGGGGAGGATGGGTCATCAGAACTTTTCTTTCCTTAGGATATGAATATACGGCTCTTGCTCATGTAAGTACAAGTTACATGCATGTGTTTGTGGTTGAAATATGGCCTGAGGTTCTTCTGGAGGGGGATCCTGCAGCACTGAGCAATCCGACGTATTCAGTGTAGAGGTCCTGCTCTTGCTGGAGGGAGGCACAGGGTGGCTGATTTGTGGTGAGAACTCATTGCTAAACTCTAGGCGTTTGGGGCAAATCCTTATTTGCTGTCTCAGCCTTTGGACCTCAGCAGGGTTCTCGTTGAACCCAGCCCAGAATTTCATCCTGTGATAGAGCAGATATATCAGGTCTTAATGCTGCACTTGAGACATTGTTTGCTTAAATCAGAGCCCTTCCAATTGTAACTCTGCTCCTTTCAGTTTGAATATTTGTATAAGCCTGTATAGTCTTTTCAGCATAGAAGTTGTTCCACAGGTTTCTCTACCGCAGTCCTCATTCCTTGTGCCTGGCAATGGACACCTGGGTTGGGAGAAAAAGCCTGGTATTTTAAAAATGTTGCTACTGAAGGTATTCAGTGAAATTGAGGGTGCCTGTGCACATCAGCCCAAGCTGGTCTGAATGCAGGTGCTGTGTCCCCGTCCTCCCCTGACCCCCGCTTGTTTCAACACTGCGCTGCTTGTGACAGCACAGGCAGGTCAGGGGCCTGATCCAGCACAAAATGGTTGAGATTCCTCCGCAGGGTTGGTTTCCAGATGGATTAGTTTTCCACCCAGACCCACTAGTAGAAAGGATCAGCAGGGTTAGGGGTAGGGAACAGGGATCCAGCAACTGCAGTTTGCTACCTGAAACCCAGTTGAAGATGGTCTTAGGCTGCTGCCTAAGGCTGTTGCAGTTGAAATTGAACTTGGGACCTGTTGGTCTACACTCCCAACACAACACCCGAAGAGGACACAAAATAAGTATTCTGTTGCATTTAGCAAGAGTGAATAAATTTCAGAGGAAGTAGGCTTAAGCTGAGATTCTTCAATGTGAGAACTAAAATTTTGAGAGATGCCTAAATAAGCTGATCAGTCCTCACTGAAGTTCTGCAGTGTTAACCGTTCCATGTAGAAATGCTTGAAGAATCCCATTTGGAGCATGCAGAGAAGACCTCTGCACAGCACCTCTAAATCACTTTCTTTTTCTCATTTTTAGGACTAGTTATAAAGTGTTTGGCTTGATGTATCTGTTGGGAAAGGACATAACTCTGCAGAAGTCAATGTGACAAAGTGGTGTCACCACCTAAGACTCTCAGTGCCCAAAAGCTTCCTCCTCAGCAACTTGTGATGGAGAGGTTTGGCACCCAGCATTGGGGATGTCCATGGGTGACGTAAAAGGCCCTGTTGAGGTTTTTTTTCACTTGACTTGACAAAAGAGTTGGGTAATTCCCCTTCCTCGGCAGGTGACATTCACCCTCATTTGTTCCATGCAGACAGAGCTTCGCTTCTCTCTGAGCCTCCAGAAAGCCTCAGTCTGTGCCAGCAGCACCGGCAGTCTGGAAACACACCTTTCTAACCCCAAATGGAAACAGTTGCCATTAAGTTGCTGTTCAGGTGGTGTTGGCCTTAGGTGTCATTTAGAAAACTCTTCCCTTTCTCATCGGTGTCGCAGTTACATAACCTGAAGAAGCTGCTTCGTACTGGTACCGCTGAGCTGACCTGGCTTTCCGTATTCCTCAGCATCCTGCCTACGCGTCTCGGCAATTTTTGCACCAAGGTAGCGAAGAGAGGAGGAGAGGCCGGCTCATTTCTCGGGAGCTGAACAGTTTCCAGTCTATTTGCTTTTTAATGCTGACCCTTTCGCTAAGTGATGTTGTCTCCTGCTGTGGCTCCGAGGTAACTATAGAGCAGATTCCCCACTCGGTTTTACCTCTGCCCAGCTGGCATTCACACCCCTCGCACTCACGCATTTTTACAAGGGAAAGATTAAATGTTTACACATTTAATAACTCCCGATTAAGCCAAAAAAGATTTGAAAAGCCTCATTAGCTGAGAGCCAAATATTGCCATTGACAAAAAACACGGAGATGGAGTTTTCATTTCACCAAGACCGCTTGCATGGCTCCGGGAGCTGAGTGTGTTTAAACTTGCGTTGGAGGCTCCCCACACTCGTGGAGTGGTGTAAACACCTCCTCAAGGACCCTCTGCTCTGAGAGCTCTTGGAGCACACAAGGCTGCGCCGCAGCGTTGGCTCCTCTTGGCTCTCACCGTGGGGCTCCAAATCCATTGGGTCAGAAGAGGTCTCGCTCCCCCAACAGCCACGACAGGTTTTCCCACACACGGTCCCTTTGCCGGCCCAGCTCTCGGCATTCAGCGTCTTCTGCTCACGCTGCCGGGGCTTTCCCTAGTGTGGAAAACAGGGCCCGCGCCCCAGTGCTGCCGTTCAGCAACCAGGTACCCGGGTTCAACACTTGGAGGAATTTGCTTCATTTCGTGTTTGTCTTCAGCTGGCAATTAGCTGTGTCATTAATCCAGTGCCTAGGAGAAGTTTGTGATTAAAATAGCCGGTGTCAGTGACCATTGGCAGGATGTTGTGCGGGAGGTTGTGCTGTAGCTGCCTGTCGCCGGGTTGCTGTAGTTACAGCTCGGTCTCGCTTTCCCGAAAGGCAGTTAAATATTCTTAATTTCTTTGCACGTGTGGAAGCTCTGAGGTAAAGAGCGCTCTGGATGCTGCGTTAGAGTGTTTTTTGGATGGGAAACCTGTCCGTGGATCCTGGGAGAGCCACCGTGCCGTCGGCCCCCCGCTTTCGGCCGTGCGCCCGCGTTGACAGCGAATGTCCTTGGCCACGTTCGCCCACGGAGCCACCTCAAGGCTCCTCGGGGGCGGCGGGTTCGAATTTGCCTCCTCAAGGATGAGTCTGTGGAGCCCGGCCAGCGCTCGGCATTCCCGGCCGCCGCAGGGAGAGGAGCGGGGAAGGGGCCGGGAGGGCTGAGGGCCGCGCGTGCTCCCGGGGCAACGGGAAGAGCGCGGCGCTGCTGCCAGGAAAAGCCGGAGCCCACAAACCCTCGCGACAGCAGCAGCCCGGCCCTGCGGGGCCGCAGACCACATAAGCCATGACCCGGGCGAGCAGACAGCGGCGGGGACGGCGGGGCTCGGCCCCATTGCCTACCGCGCGGAGGGATCCTTGCTCCAGGGTGAGACTTGCGCTCCAACTTGCTTTTTCCTCCCAAAAAAAAGCAGGTAATAGGCCATATTTCCAGGCTATCATGTCCCTCAGCAAAGCACGAGGGATTTTTTTTTTTTTCCCCCATGTGTCACTTCTGAGGGAAACAAATTGCCATGACAGAGGATGAAATACTGGGCATAGTTTTCTATGGCGGATCATCCATCTTCTGGTTTGTAGCAGCTCTGGTCTGTGGGTGAAGAAAATATTTTGGTGCTGAAGACTTGCCAAAATGCTGTTTAATAGGGAATTGCAGATTAATTAGCACTTATGAGGCATTAACAATAATTGTTTTCAATTTGGCCACTCAGAATAAAGTGTGATTCAGGATCGGTTGGTTGTGCTATGGAGAAGAAAGGAAAGAAAAATTGCCATGTGGTCTATTAAATATGTCCCATTAGCTCCTCGTGCATAGGTAGGAGCTTTGTGGCTACCAAGCTCCTTCTTCCCCAAGGTGCTGTTATGGGCAGGAGGTACCGTATGATATGGAGTGCGAAAAAGTAAGGGCATTTGTATTATTGGGGGGATAATGTTTGACTTCAAGTTCTTGCTTTTGCTAGATTGCAGTTTATCCCTGCTGTCTCTCTCTCTTTTTCCTTTTTTTCTTTTTCCTTTTTTTTTTTTTTGAGGAGGGGAAGTGCCAAAAACTTAAAAAAAAAAAAAAAAAATCCATTTACTTATTTATGCTTTACTTTGCCAAGGAATGAGAAAACCTGCCGCTTTTAGCAAGTGCGCGAACAAGAGAGGCAAGGGAACCTGGGGTGAGATTTTGGTGTGGAGACGGTGCATGATGAAGGATTGCCACAAACATCCTTTAACGCCTCCCTTCTCTTTGTAGCAAAGTTCATTATCCTCTCGGAGCCTGTGGCTGCAAGTGGAAACAAGAGTTCCACAAAATGAGTGTAGTTTCAAAGGCCGGCTGAGAACAGAGCAGATAACCTGCGTCTAATTCAAGCGCGTGCTCGTGTGCGGGCTGCCGCCTGGGCCCCGCGTGTACAGAGGCTGATGTAAGGCCGCGGAGGTGCCCGCTTAGCAAAGCCGAGGTGATCCCTGCAGCACCCGCGTTCCCCCCCGGGAGACCTGCCGCCGTCTGGGCCGGAGGGAACCTCTGCGGAGCAACGAGAGCGGCGGAGGCTTCTGCGGTGCCCGCGGAGGGGTGAGGGGAGGACAGGGAGACAACAACCTGCCCGGCGCCGCAGGGTGGCTGCAGCAGTGCTGGAGATGCGTAAGATCTTACTCCCTGCTTTTGTAGGTGCTCAGCAACCTACAGCGCACGGAGCTGACGGGGACGTAGGGGCGCTCTGCACTCGTCGCCGTCTAGGGTTTGTTATTCCCTGTCAGAGTGGGTGAGACAAAATTATGCAAGTGATGTCAGGAGACGTGTAGAGTGCAAACACTCGCTGTCTCCCTTGCGAGTATCTGTAAATAGACACAATTGGTGTGAGGTTTTGGGGGTATTTTGTGCATTACTGTGCAAGGAGAATGCACAGTTTTGTGGTAGAGACCGAGGGTTTTACATGACGAGAGCAGAGCTCTATTCCTGTCCTTGCCATAGTTAATCGTGTGGCCAAGCGTATTGAATCCTTCTGCAGACTGCAAAACCATTTGTTTGGGCTTCACTCTCAGACTTGCTAAATACCCCCAAAGGCTGCTATTATTAGAGGGAACTGTCATTCTTCAGCTCTAAAATTGTTCCTAAATCTCAGACGTGTTCTGTGCGCCAGGGGATGGGCCTAGGGCCTTGGTTTTCTTGCTCCCAGCACACAAAGCTGGCAGAGCTCCTGCTCTTCCTCCCTTTTACAGAGTCCTCTGCCAAAGGTCCCTCTCCCTGGCTACGAGGAGCATCGTGCCCCTGCCGCAGCACTCGCAGACTCTGCAGCAGATGCCACATTGCTTCCCGAGCTTCCGCAGGACCAGGCCCTCGTGTTGGCCCCAGTGGGAAGGTTGCACGTGGAGAACACGCACTCCATGGCATGGAGTAATCAGTGTCCTCTAGACCCTCCAGTTCACCTCCCTCATGGGGCTGTGCCCATGCAAACACCCTCATGTTGGCCAAGTTCTGCCTTTCTGCTGCACCTCTTTGAGGTGATGGTTACCTTGCAGAGCAAACTATTTAGAAAACTGTATTTTGCTCTTTTGGGAAGGGTAGAATCATGCAAAAATGAGAGTTTTTTATGACCAGGTTTGGGTGGGAGAGGTGATTTTCCTCTGCGTGTTTCCTAGCATGATCTCTGAGTCCCAGGGTCAGCACGAGGAGGAGCCGAGCGCTGTCCCTGGGGCCCGGCGCTCTTCCCACCACGTTGTGTGTAGGTGGAAGCAGCCGGCTTGCCCCGAGGGCAGTACAGATGTCCCCTCCGCACAGGCTGTGGCCAAGTCACAGTTGAGCTCCCTGCGCCACCGTTTCCCTTTTTAACAATAAATGCATCTCTGTGACAACAATATATCAATTCCCTTCTATAAATGAAGTGCTGGGATGTTTTGTACTTACAAAACGTTTTGATGGCAGAGCCTGTGCTGATATTAGTCTGCCGTGATCCGTCCTTGCTCGCAAGGGGCTTTGCTGTAATAGTGCTCTCTTTCCTGCACTCAGCAAAGAGTGGGAGATGAATTTGAGCAAGGCCATGATTCAAAAGCAGCCTCTTGCCCTTGGTTGGTCTCTGGTGCCTTTGTGCCTCACTGTGACTCGGGAGCAGTATCTAATAGGGTCAGCCCTCCTGGTTTGAGCTGCTGGAGCCTGCGCATCTCGCTGTGATGAGACACAGTCCCTTGCAACTCTCTGGGCTCTGGGAGCAGCCCGAGGAGCGCAGAGCATCCGTCGTGCACGTTCCCAACCCAAATCCGCCGCTGTGAGCGGTGCTAGGGCTCATGGCCTTAGTGCAGAGGTCAAAGACTGCTTAGATATGAAGGCTGAATCGCCTCCCCTTAAAACCCGTCAGCAGGATCAGGGCTTATGGAGACAGGCACGTGGGCTGGTCTTCTGGCCGACTGTATGGCCAGTCCCAGCGTGACACTGGGACAGCCCTTGCAGCATCTCCCACCAGCCATCCAAGCACTGAGACTGTGTGGGGGACACAGCCCTAAGGAAGCTCGTGGGTGCCTGGTCACTAAACTGTCCCGTGCTGAGAGCACTACGTGAAAAAAATGCCTTTAATTTTCTCTAAGGAGATTTGCCGATGTCCCAGGCTCTTGCTAGTTGCAGAAGATTTGGGCTGTGACCTAGGGATCGTACGAACCCATGGTGAGCCCGTCAGGCTGAACGGGCCCATCTGAAAGATTTTTGTGCTGTGGTGTTTGCCTTGCCAATGTGAGTAATCCAGCAGGTTCCATCTCACCTCAGCTCTGCTTGCCTTGGCAGCATCCCGTTTATGTGAATCAGAAGCAAAAAAGCAGCAGAGGCTTGAGCAGAGGTCCTCTGCCCTGCACGGGGAAGCTCATCTGTGTGAGCGTGGCGTTTTGGGGAGGTGTGGCTCAGCTCACGAGCTTCCTTAGGGCCGTGTATCCCACACGGTCTTGCTTGGGAAGCGGGCTTGTTCCCGTGCCCTGGCTGTGTTGGTGCAGAGCCGTTTCTTTGGAAGGCTTCCGTGGCCCCGTGCCCTAACACAAGGCAGGAGAGATCGGGGAGGGGGAAAGTAAGTATCCACGTCCCACTGTCGCACTCTGCACTTTCGACTTTGGTGGCTCCTTGAAAGGGAGGAAGAGGGTTTTGTGCTTCAGGTTGAGAGCAGATCAGTATTCCCTTCTCAAGCCTGCTGTGTAAGCTCCGCAACTTTCAGCAGATCCCTGCATCAGCCAGCCTTAATTTCTTAGTTGTAAAATAGAACAGGGAATAGAAAAAGTGGGGGAATAGGCTTTGGGAGAGGATTCATGTGTAACTTGTGAATGCGCTGCCCTCACTGCGGCAAGGCCCTCGTGTCACTTTGAGCTCTAGACTCTGCTTCAAGTACCAGTACCGGTCGAAATTTCTCATGTTATTAGCAGTTGGGAACTTAGAAAATACGCATTTTTAATTATTATTGTTTTTTATTTCAGCAAATTCAGTAAAGCTAGAAATGCAAAGTGATGAGGAATCTGACAGGAAGCCCCTGTGTCAGGAAGATGAGATCAGGGCTCTTGATGAAGGAAGCAGCCTGGAAGAGCCCCTTGCTGACAATAACGAGATGATGATGGATAACAGAAAGATCCAGGAGCTCTCGAGTGAGGGAGGAATCCGGCTTCCGAATGGTAAACTGAAATGTGACGTCTGTGGCATGGTTTGCATTGGGCCCAATGTGCTAATGGTACATAAAAGGAGCCACACTGGTAAGCAGCTGAAAGAAAATCTGGTGACTGCCTGTGGCATCTCATGTTGATGTTACCTGACCCTATTCTGTCTTCCCTTTTCATTCATGGGTAACAGGAGGCTGGGGAGGGCGGAGGGGGTTGTGGTGTTTTGCTTTTCTCTCTACTTTTGGGTGACGCTGTGTTACTGGCAAGCACGGTGCTCTCTTGGCATTGATTTCAGCCTTTGCTGCTTAAGAGCAGCACAGGAGCCTGGAAATCAGCCTTTTTCAGTGATCTGGACCAGCAGCAAGATGGTGAGAGCAGTTCTCCAGCGTGGGGGTGTGTTGTGTGTGTGTGTGTGTGCATGTGTGTGCGTGCACAAAGTTTTTGATCCTTCACACTGAGTTTCTCCAAGTTTTGCCTTACCAAACCCCATGGAGGACCCGCTTTGCCAGCAGTGCTGATGGCAGTGTGGGCTTGGTGCATGTTGTATTGCAGCTCCATCAGGAAAACCACACCTGAACTGCCCTCCTGAGTTACAGATTCACGTCCCTTGCCAAGCAGGCAATAGTTTGGAATGATGCCCAGCCAAGCAGGCACTGTTTTTAATGCTTCCATTCTCCTGTCATTTATTAGTATTATTACCGCTAATGGCTGGAGGCCAAAATAGCTTACCAGGCTTGTGGATTTGAGAATTCAAGAGGAATACCAAACATTTGCTGCTGTATGCAGCTCTGGAGATGGCTCCTCCTGAGCTCAGTTATGCTAGTTAGAGCTTTTACTTCTTTGACACCATGTAGCCAGAAAACGGGGAATTTCAAGGGAGTTTCAGCTAATATGGCAAACTGCAAGCTGGGGTAGATCTGCTATAGAGCGGCAAGTAGGTGATTTCCAACAGCAGAACAGCACAGATGTTGCCAGAAGACACTACTGTTAAATCTTAGAGTCTGTCTGGCAGAGCCTTTGATTCAAAAGAGTGCTTAAGCATGTGCTTAACTTCTGTGAGATTTAAGCATATTTAAGTCACCTAAAGTGCTACAATATATACTTAACTTAAGACATATGCTTAAATCTTATTAAGGTTAAGCACCAGGTTCTGCATTGGAGCCTCAGGGGATGTTTGTGTTCTCCATATTTTTGAACCAAATGAAAAATATCTCTTTTTTAATCTCTCTCCAGTATTATTTAATGGGGTGAGAGGAACTCTGTGCTCTCAGTGTAACTGTGAGCTATCTGCTTGGATATAAAAAGAAAAGTGGGGTTTTAGGGTAGGGTAAGAAAAGCCAGTGTGTAATCCTATTGTAAAACTAGTAGTTGACAGTCAAGTAGCGTGCAGTTGATGGGGAAGAAATCAATAGAACATCTGAGCAGAGGAATAATAAATATATATTACATAGGTAATGCCCTGTATATAAGCTGTATTGATAATAACTTAGCATAAATGTATAATGCAAAGCATTGCAGGATCATTTATGATACGTTCATGACTTTAGGCAGCAATTGGAACAGGGGAAAAGCATCATTTGGAGAACCAAGATGTTGGTTACCAGTTTGTGATGCCCTCCCTAGGAAAAGGAAGAGAGGGCTGCAGTGGAGGAGGCAACAGACCGAGTATCCAGCCTTCAGCCTCCCGAAAAGTTTGCCTTGGCGCTTGCATATATGTGAGCATATGTATTGTAGGTGCGTCAGAGTCCACACACTTGAACTCGAGTGGCTAAATTAGACAATGCTAAATTTAGATGTAGGTACTTAATTAAATGGACTGTGTTTTTCGGAGATGCGGAGTAATTGCAGCATCTTTGAAATAGCCAGGCTGCTTTTTTCATTTGAAACAAACCACGCCAGTTCCAAGCGAACAAAGCAAACCCGTGTGTGTGCAGGCAGGGCCGAAAGTCCGTGTGTGTGTGCAGCAGCACGGGTAGCAGTTACGTAACGGGCAGCTTCTCCTTGGGGCTACCGGCAGCTCCGCACAGAGCGAGGCCTCTCCTCCCCTCTGAGTGCAGGAGCTGTGAGGCATTGCTCTATACAGAGGATCTCAAGCATATAGAAAAGGCAGCCCTTTTAGCGTGTAGCTTGGTGCTCTAGTCATAAACCAGCCAGCAAATCTTGCGGGGGATTTTTTTTCCCCACTTTATTTTTCTTGTCTTTTTTTTTTTTCCTAAATGCATGCGGCCGCTTCACTGTCCGCAACAGAAGCAGCTCGCTTGGATTTCCACATCCTTGCTTTTCAAGGGGTATTTTTAACATCCTGATCGCTGTCCTCTGGAGCGGAGCGTTTCGAAATCCGCGGCCGCTTCCCGGCCCCGCTGCGGGCTGGCCTGGCCCTGGCCTGTGGGCGGCTGGCTGCGCCTCCCCAGGGAGCGTGGGGACGGGCAGCTGGCCCCGGGGACGCTGCCCTCAGCAGCTGGCACGGCCGCACGCGCAGCCCTTCCTGCAGGGGCGGTTCGTGTGTCTCTGGAGCTGAGCCCTGCCTGGCTCTCCTCGTCTGCGTGCAGCCGCAGCAGATGCCCCGTTTGCCTTGGCAAAACGGCAGCACCTTCCCCCAACCCTGCCCTGTAAATCCCGCTGAATCCTGCGGGCCAGGGCAGAGGGTGCAGGTTGCTGGTGCGCGGGGACGGGATGGTGGCTTTGCTCCCGCAGGGGAGTTGTGGCTCTGCTGGGCTCGGCACGTGAAGCCACTCGGATCCAGACCTCGTCCGTGTGTCGCTGAGGAGCAGGGAGGGCACTGGCGATGGCATCTGTGTAACCCGCGTGGCCATCAGGACGCGTGGCCATCAGGACAAAGCCTTTCTGGTAGCTCTCATTGCTGCCAGAAAATCATTGAAACGCTCCAGTGAGGAGGTCAGTGAGAGGCCCTGGCTGCCGAGAGAGCCCAGGTCAGGAGAGTAGCGTGTCGGGCTGGATCTGCTTCCCTCGTCTCCCATTCTCTTTTGGGCAAAATATCCTATTCCACAGCACATGCCCTGAGGTTGCAGCATCATTATCAGCAGTTTTTGTCACAGCGGGAGGTGACCAGTCACTTAATATTTTTGTGGAATAAACCAGGCACTTGTGTCAGGGAGTGTTGAGGGAAGGGGAGAGAAAGACGTTGAGGTCAGTCATGCAGTGTGTCCCCAAAAATTTGCTCTGGTGATTACTGCTCACCTCATCTGGCTATTTCCTGGGCTACCAACTTGGGGAGCCCCTCGCATCTTTGCCTGCATTTCACGTGCATCTTGGTGCCACGAGGTGATAGAGAGAGATGTGTCGTGTGCCAGGGAGGGAGTTTTTCAAGGTCTGCTTTAACGTGGCTTGCATTGCCATTGAACACATGCAAGGCTGTAACTGCAAATGGTATGGGTGTGTGTTCATGCAGAGTTCAGGATTTGAGGACAAGGAGGAGAAAAAAAATATGCTTCTCAGATTTTTGTGCTTGAAGTGGTTAACTAGGAATGGATTTACACAAATGGTCGTTATTAACACATTGCACTTGGCTTCACTGGGCTCGCCTGTCATAGGTTCTAGGAGAAAAGTTTTGATTTGGCTTAACTTGTAATTTGGAGCCTAGTGCAGAGTCCTACCTCTTGCAATTTGCCTTGGCACTGAATCAAAAATTGTAGGGCCAAATTTCTAAATGTAGTATTTTCTCCTTACCATCCTAAATAAATTGTCTAATTTTTCTAAAAGTCTCATTTTTTGCTTAAGATAAGGAGGAAGAATTTTCCAAATTGCTCTCAAAAGAAGGCTGTATTTTACTCTTGGTACTCGGAAGCTAAGCCCTTCTGATGGTTTTTCCCATTCACTTAAGGGTTTGTTTTTTTTTTTTTTTAAGACTGTGGTTGTAAATACAGAGAATACTTGGAAATCGCCCAAGATTTCCCAGGAATTTCTCATGAGAGATTTGTCCTCACTATTTTCTAGTAAACACTTTTTCAACAAGGCAAGTAAGAGGTAGATAAAACCACTGGTTTTGAGTTCACATGAAGGGCCCTGAACACTCATGTAGCAATACACAGGTTTCACTATTGATGAAGATGACTGGCCTGTTATCCTGTAAAATAACCCATTTTGAGTTTAGTGGGACAAAAGTTATGAGACAAGAACTATGGAAATCTAAGTCTTATTTGGCCATTAGATCTTGGGGCATAATGTGCTTCAAACAACACGCGAGACTGGGAATTGGTTTCCCTTTCCCAAACTTTTCATTAAAGTTTTCAGGCTAATAGGAAATACCCCAACGCTTATGATGCAGGGAAGCAGTTGATTCACAACGGAGAAAACTTAAAATATTTCAACTGTCTTTAGAGAGTTGTGAATTTCTTCTGAAATACATTGCCAGCAACTTGGGATAGACTCTGGTTTAAACATGCTCAAACAGCTTTGGATATACTCGTGGCTCTCAGCTAAACTGGTGCTTTGATAGCGCAAATGTCACTGCTGTCTTTTGCACCGGGGTGGCTTACAGAGAAGAGTAAGTCATAGCGAAACCCGCGCGCAGCGCTTCCGTGCCGGGCTGGGAAGCGCTCCAGCCGAGCAGGAAAGGGGCTTGGCTTCCCTTTGAAACGCGGTGCAAAATACAGCGAAATGGGGAGGTGATTAGTAGGAAGCTAATAAGCTCGTTCTGCTGCTCCCGCGTTGTATCAGATAGCACGGGCTCGTTTCTCTTACTGCGAGCTCTCCCGCTCTGAAGTTGTTATGAAAAGACCGTGCCTTGTTAATACCCCAGCCTCCTTTGGACCACTTCACTTTTCATCTTGCTATTTGTTTGCATAGCAGCAAGTGCACTTGTGTGCTTTAGATCCTAATGCGTCTAAATAACTGCAGTGTTTCACTGCTGCTCTCTGTGGAGAAGAAATAGCTATAATGGATGCATGTTAAGCAATGAATTTGGGAGTTTCAGCGGGATTTTACTGTAACTTGGTTGTAAATATTTGAAATCAAACCTGTTAATAGTTTATTTAACTCTAAAACTGTGAAAGCTTGCAATGTTTTTTTTTTTTTTAAATTAGCAGAGCCATTCCCTGGCAAGCCCCTGTCCCTAAGCCTTTAGGAAAGATAATATTCTGCAGCTCTGGCTTAGCTTGCCCTGTCCGTTCCTCAAGCAACTTTATATAATTAAATTCTCCTTGCTGGGAACAATACTTCGGGGCATTCCTGGCTTTGTCTGACTTGAGATCTTAAATCTGGAGCTGGAAAGAAACATCTTTTTTGTTTGGTTAGCGGTACCTTCCCCTCTCCCCGCTCTTTTGTTTCCGTTTAATCGTGTGGCTTTGAGATTTTTCTGCCCTGCTCCAGCTTTAAAATAGAGAAAAGATTTAATACCCAAAGCAGATTAAAAATATTTGCCACTAGCATACTTATTTCTACTGTCCAGTGTTAAAAAGCTCGCTTGCTCACACTTACGTCCACATCCTTCTTAAAAGGAGTTTGCATTTTAATAAGTCGGTGTGAGTGGATAGAGTGCAAGGGCAAATACACACGCGGCTCCACACGGTGCCACGCGCCCGGGGCTGCACGTGCCCCCAGCCTGTCATAGCCACGTTGCCGTTTTCTCAGAAGCCCAAGCTAAGGATGTTGTTCGGAAACTGTTCCGAAACGACGACAGTACCAGAGAACTGCCGACAAACCTACCAGGAAAGGGCAGCAGGGGAAGGGAGAGGAAAACGGGCTTCCGAGGCAGCGAGGAGGCGTCGGGGGCACCGCAGGGCGCTT
Organism: Crypturellus undulatus; assembly: GCA_013389825.1. Classification (NCBI taxonomy): domain Eukaryota; kingdom Metazoa; phylum Chordata; class Aves; order Tinamiformes; family Tinamidae; genus Crypturellus; species Crypturellus undulatus. Next base: position 32,854 of record VWPW01015190.1, read on the forward strand.
TGCGGGGGCCCCGGCAGCAGAGTCCTGGCCAACCAGCCCCATCTTCTTGCTCATCAGTCCTTGCTTTTTATGAGCGCCCTTCTACCAGGTAACGGCCTCGCAGATTAACTTTGCTGCACATAAAAGCTGTTAATCAATAGTGTAAAAGTGTGACTAAAATTAATTGCCGCCCCAGAGGCCTGCCGTTTAAACCAGTGGCAGGAAACGGGAGCCAGAGCGTGAGTATAATAAACAGATCAAAGGAGTTATTTAACCTGATTTAAACCAGTAGGAAACAGAAGTTCATGCTGATTTTGAACAGATAGAAGGAGTATCAGATCAGTTAAGGTAAAATGCTTGGGTTGTGTCTGTGGCAAGGAAGGAGCCATTTGAATTCCGGGCTAGAGGTTTTTGGGATACCTTCAGCTTCAGTGTGCTGAGGAATACTGCTTGCTCTTATGTGGCCTCCAAGAATATCAGAGGAAAGCTGGTTCTGTGGCGGGCAGAACACATCAACTGCTCCGTTTTAAATATGGCAGGGAGTGAAAGACTTCAGGCTCGATGAGAAACTCGCTGCCTTCTTTTATGTTGTCATCCTGAAACTGAAGCAATCATTCCTGACTACTGAGAAACGTGTGAAAGGAAGAGCTTCTACCTGTTTGCTCAAGCGGTGAAAGTAAAACAGACAATTAAAAAAAAAAAAAAAAAGATTTTTTTTTCTTAGGGCAAACTCTACCTATCTCAGCTATGGGCATTTGCGAATGCTACAGAAGGTGGTGGTAATGGCCAATCAGGTCCTTCAAGTGCGTTGTGAAAGTTTACAAAGAAAGCCACAAACTCTTTTATGAATTCCAGTGAGCTCTCCTTCGGCTTACTGGAAAGAGGTTTGTGCCCCGCTTTCCTATTGCTGCTTCTAGATGTTCTTGGGAAGGGTGCAGGAGCCCCAGCGCTCCCTGCGGTGCCTCTGCAGTGGTTCAGGAGGAAGCTGTTCCCAGCTGGGGCACGTGAGATGGAGCCGCATCGGAACGGCGTGTGGACACGGCGCGCGTTCCCGTTGCCGCCCAGACACACGCACCGGCCGTGATGTAAACCAGCAAAGCAGGGGCTGTTGGAGGGTGTCTGCACGAGCTCCCTTCGAGGGGCTCTCGTCCTCCCTCTCCTTCCGTCCAGCTCGAGAGACGTAAGCTGAGGTTTATGCTAGACATTTGTACTACTTTAATGAAAACGCACCATTAATTTTGTCCAGCAGGAGAGTAATCATTTAAGGCAATTGCAGAAATCTTTGAGGANGGAGCCGCACCGGAACGGCGTGTGGACACGGCGCACATTCCCGCCGCCGCCCGGGCCTGCTCCAGCAGACTCACACACCGGCCGTGAAGTAAACCAGCAAAGCAGGGGCTGTTGGAGGGTGTCTGCACGAGCTCCCTTCGAGGGGCTCTCGTCCTCCCTCTCCTTCCGTCCAGCTCGAGAGACGTAAGCTGAGGTTTATGCTAGACATTTGTACTACTTTAATGAAAACGCACCATTAATTTTGTCCAGCAGGAGAGTAATCATTTAAGGCAATTGCAGAAATCTTTGAGGAGATGTGGCTGGTAGCAGAATGGCAATTTTTCAGGAGATCAAATTCATCCCCAGAACACCCCACCATAATTTGCTCAACGCTTTATAGGAGGTGGTACGCTCAAGAAACGAATGAGTGCTAAGCATGCGAAATCTGACTGCAGGAACCTTGCCGAATTAGGGCCCTAGCTGGTAAAAACATATTGGTGTCTCTAAGGGCACGTGAACAAATGGCCAGTGTGGGTGAGCGCCTCTGCCCTCGCTGGCTGGCACCGTCCCTGGTAGGATGCGAGTATGTGCTTCGAGCCAAACGTGTGCCCAAAAATGCCGAGACAGGATGAGTGTCCTCAACAAAGAGTGTCAGCTTTTTTTTTTCTTTCCCGTAAAGAAAAATGGGATATTTTGTTACACTCCCAATCCCAGCCATCCAAGCAAATACGAACATTTAACAAAACTTAATCTTTGTGTGTGTGTGCGTGAATGTATGAAGGGAGAGAGTAAGCAGTTGAGTTTCTGTTTAAACAAAAAAAAGAGAAAGCTTGAATTCTTTTGCATCAAAGAAGTCTCAAATTAGTTTTATGGAGAACACAAATTTCCTTATTTCTCCCTTTTTCCTGACCTTTGTAGGCCTCACTTGCATCAAACGTCTTTACAGCACTCTAGCAATTCAAAGCACCCTTTACCAAGGGATTTTGAATTAAAATATAACATAAGCAAAGGATTTGGTATAAAGCAAAGACCTGAGTGTCTGTCCAAGACAAATTGCTGTGATCGATTCTGAATACTTACATGGATTGGACCTGTACTAAAAATAAGTGCAAAACCATAGAAATAAATACCACAAACCACAGGTCTGGATCTAAATTTTGAACACATCTCATTTTGTATGAAGGATAAAACCTGTGAGGTTCAGAACTTCATGAAAATCGGGCTGCTTTAGCCCCCTCCGGCTGATGCTGCAGAAGGGAAGTGCCCCACGTCTCTGCTGGAAGCTTGGCCTGTCGTGCCCCAGAAAGGGCCTCCGGCCACGCAGGGATGAGTGGAGGCTACCAGTGCAAACAGCACGGTGGCCAAGGGGGGATAGGGGCTTCATGCATCTCCTGACAGTTTTGACAGCTCTTTCCCTTCCATTTGCTCTTCTAGGTGAACGCCCCTTCCACTGTAACCAGTGTGGAGCTTCTTTTACCCAGAAGGGGAACCTGCTGAGGCACATCAAGTTGCACTCTGGGGAGAAACCGTTCAAATGTCCCTTCTGCAGCTATGCGTGCCGGCGGAGGGACGCCCTCACAGGACACCTCAGGACGCACTCCGGTGAGCCTGCCTTGCTGCCCACCCACTTGTTCCTTTTCCCATTGCCCTTACCCAGTGAGGTGTGCTGGGAAACTGCTGCCTGTTCCCAGTGGCCCTGGGTCTGCGCCGTCCTCCGCACGCAGTGCAGGTCCGAGCTCTGGGGAAGCCTCAGTGCAAGTCAGAAAAGTTGTGGTCCAGCCCTACCTCTTCTTTCGTGTAGCGGAGCTCCTCTGTCGATGCTATTGCGCTTCCCTCTGCACGGCTCCCTCCGTGGATCCAGCCTGTGCTGGCAGATTGTTTTGACATGGTAGGCCCCAGAGTGGCTGCAAAATTCCAGAGATCGCTATGAATAAAATCCTGCTTTTGGAAGTGTACTACAGTTCATACCTGTTTCTTCATCTAATACATCCCGCATGCTGGTAAAGCTGGGACTTGTCTTTCAAAATCCTAATTGCGTTTTTGATTCAGTTGCATCTCACTGTAAAGTCCTAACTCTTGGCAGCTCTGACCCTCATCCTAGAGGAGAAGGTGGAGGATAGATGATGTTTTTTTCCTTGCCATGAGTCTCCTTGTGATAATTTCTTGATGTGTTCTAAAGAAAGGATTGTCACATAGCCCTGAGCATCAGGATCGGACATGTTTCTAGTCCCTATTTGCTAAACCAAGGGGCTGCATCCTCCTTACTTTACTCATTTACGCAGGGTTTTCGAGTAAGATCCAACTTGCCATGTTTTTGTCTCCTAGGATCTTCATTTTTTTTCTGTGCAGGCCATTTGTAGGAGACTGTTTTTCATTGTTGAATAAGCAGAGATAATTGGGCTGGTTAGAACTGCCAGTGTTACAGATGAACTTTTTAAAGGTGCTAGCAAATGTGTGAGTACTGAAATGCCGTGGTTGAAGTGCAGCTGCAGGCAGAGCTCTGCATGTGAAAATGTCATCATGGAGCTTCCTGACTCTTTATGCGTGTTTCTTCTAAAGGACTGGCCTCGCTTCAATAGCCCTTTCCGTTTTAGGGGAGTCTTAGATTCATGTTAGATTGCTAGACTGTTTTGACTGTGAGATTCGTACAGAGTTGCCTTTACATATCCAGGAATCAGCAAGGGTGAAGCAGTAAGGATCTGCAGCTGGATTTCTGGGAATGCAGGTAGCTGCACTGGTGCTTCCGGAATTCTGAAGGGGCACCAGAGCCTCTGAGGAGAAAAGCCTGGCACTGGGCTCATGAGAACTGCTCGAGCAGTGGTAGCTGAGAGGGCTGATCTGAAAGTCAGCAGGGGAAGCATCTGTGGAACAGTGAGTCGTAACTTCACACATCTGACCATAGCAATAGTTTCGACTTGAAGTTTAGTAAAAGAGAAAACATGATAAAAATATTCACAATTAAAAAAAGAAATAATAAAGGGAATCATGACATAAAATAACCCACATTACAAAACATGAACATTGTGGTTGAAGATTGTTTTCATAATGTGAATATAGATTTTGTTACCTAGATACAGCCATTGATAGAGATTGTTCGTGTTTCCTGTGTGAAAAGTATATGGCTGATCTTTGTACTTTTTGCATGAGGATAAACATAATTAAGGTGTGGGATTTCCAAAAAGCATCTCAGCTGCTTAGGCATATGAGTCCCACTCCAGCTCTTCCCCCAGGTTAGCTGTGCTCGGCTCTGCAGTATCTATAATTTTATGTTATGTTTTCCGTGGAGAAGGTGCTGTTGCTCTAGCCAGTCTGGTACATCACTTCTAAGCAGAGGTCCAGGGGAGACAGGCAAGTGCTCCCACAATACTTTCCAAGGCAATTCTTAGGGTAGTGCTCAGAGATGAAGAGTTAAAAACCTGGTATTTTACCCTAAAACCTGGCAGCCACCTTCACGAAGGCAGAGTGCCAGTCTGGATGGGGGCATCCGCATGGAGGCTCTTTCTGTGCCTGCCACCAAGGCAGCCTGCTCCGTGCCCACATATGTGCACCGGGCTCGTGGACGTGTGTAGACATTGCCTAAAGATGTTAAACCGTTTCATATTAGGGTAGTAACCAAGCACTTTCTGCTTTAGGAAAGCAAACATCATTCTCTGCAAGTAGATCTTGAAGGTACGACAAAATCTAGCAAACTTCACCAATCTCCACCCCTTCTGCCATTTCAAACCCAAAAAGAGGTATCTGGTAGATGAAATGTAGAACTAAGAGGATAAAAATTATGTTGAAATATAAGACTTCTCTGTTATTTTAATCTGGTACATTTATATCTAATGGAGGTAAATCTGAATGTATTTTTTATATTTTTCAGTAAAAAAGCTCTTTAGGTCAGATTCTCAGTTGATGTAAATTGGAATCACATCCCGTAAGTAGAGAAAGTACTGTTATTTTGCTCCAGTTGAAAATCTGGCACTTAAATTCAAAAATGTAGGATTTTTTTTTCTTGTGTGCCCCTTTATGAATAAGAGAATGCCATTAATCAAGAAAAAAAATGTTTTTCTTCCCAAGAATGTTTTAAGTGCTTCATTCTTTACAGCAGACCATGCAAGAAAAGCATTGAAGGATTTTCTATATCGTTGTGTGTTTTTTTTTTTTTAATACCTCCCAGGTAGTTCAATCTGTGATTTTGAAAGCACTTTATTTGTGTCACCACTTAGTCAGTTACACCCGCTCACTCCTGCCAGTTAGTCAGTTTTTCCTGTGCTCAGCACAGGCTTTGCATACAGCAAGACAGGAGAGGTGAAAAAGTAGGGAAATACAAGCACAAACAGACATTAGCAGAAGCATCTTGGTGATATTTAAAATAACTGAAACTATTGTTAATTGAAAAAAAATTTTTTTGAACGTTTCTCCCCTGCTTTTTTTTTTCCTCTTTGTAGATATTTGGCTCATACTTGTTAATAGTATTTCCTATATATGTCAAAGTGCTTATGAGCATTACAATCCACACCATGCCTCCCTTTCTCATGCAGAATATCATTTTACTATACAAGTATTCCCGGAGCGAGAGGTTAGTAAGACATTACTTTGTATCTCTGATGCTGGTACCATTTAGCCCTAAATAATTAAGGACTTACCTCACAGTTAATAGTCGCTCCCGCGACTGCTTACCTTTTACTGACACACACGGTTGTGATGAACTTTGTGTCTGTATTTTCCTCCCACACAGGGCGCCTTTGATTTCAGGAATATAATGATGCCTTCAGGACATAAGCAGTATAATGCCTGGGGAGAGATGGATGTGTAGAACACGCCAAGGGCTGCAGGGAGCCTGAAGGGACTTGCAGGACTTCCAGGAATTGGCTTCAGGATTAACTCTGTCGTCCCACAGCACGGCTGGTGTGAGCGGCGCATGGGTGGGCTTGTGGGACACGAGACACACCACACATATTAGGAGCCCTGTCCTGAAGGACATGCTTGACCAACCCGCAGGGAATGGATGCACCTTTTGGTCTTAAAGAGGAAGGTGTTCAGTCAAAGCTAATTTTCCTGGGCACAGTTACAAGGTCCCTGAGGGAACCTCAGGATATGAGGGATATGAGGAATCTCATATCCCCCTGCATCTCCACAACAGGACAGCCAGATGCAGGAAGCTCTAAGACAGATGAGACGAATCCTGCTGTAAGTGATGGATGAACAAAGTGGTTTTAGGGAAGAAGGTTGATGTGACAGCTCAATCTGGTGGATAAAGCACCTAAATGATGAGCTTGTACTTTGAAAGAAACGATGTATGGGCATGTTTTGATATGAGATGTAAGTTCTCTGATAGTTACGATGAAAATCAAGACTCTCAAGACTCTAATGGCAAGCAATCTAGAAGAGCTTATAGAAAACATTAATGCATTAGTTTTGAGAGTAGGGTGGGCCAGAAGCAGAAAAGGAGGGATAGGATTGTGTGCTGAGGGTAAACAAAATACAGACTAGGTTTGCATTAAGTAAGAACCATATATACATCCTTTGCACTATGGAGAAATAATTATGTGATTTTGTAATTAAAAGACTGCCCGATCATGTACACACAGACAGGTTAAATGAAGCCTTCTCAGGCAACCCCAGTTCTAGCACTTCCTGAATTTTTCAGTCTTTACCTTGGCAAATTTAATCACGTTCCCTTGTTGTGGGACTGTGTAAGTGTTATTCATATAGGAAAGCAGTTTTACTGTTTATTGCTTCCTAAAAACTGAATAGTCAGATCATTATTTCTTCCTGTCACAGAAGCTTTTCCTCACGATACATTTTAAAATTGCTTCCAAGCTTCTACTTTCCTGTTTAGAAAATGATTTTCCCTTTTCTACTTTTAAGAAATATTTGCTTTTTCCTCCCCCTCCTTTTCCTGCATTGCCGCTGCACGGTGTTTGTTATAGCCCAGCTCTTCAATAGCGCTGAACTGATGGAATCATTTCATTTGCAAGAGAAAAGCAGCAAAGCATTTGTTTGGGAAAGAAAGGCTGAGGCAAAACCTCCCAACAGCATGATCATAAGGAAGATGTCCCAGTTACGGAAAGGTGGTTTGCTAACTCTTTTTTACGTATCTCAGTTTGCAAGTTTCTCTCTGCCTTTATGTATTGGACAAGCCCTGCCTGTCCAAAGCCAATGGGGATTATTGCAAGAGTGGTAAGGGCTGTTATTGAGACTGAGCAGTTTGTTTTAAACTGCTGTTTTTCATTTTGAAGAACCTTTTACCATTGTTAACACCTTCTCTCTCAAAAGGCCCAGGCAAAGTTAGTCCCTACTCTGTAACTGCATTTTTGAGCAACGTCAGAATCAGAAGAATCTTGGGACCTGAAATTCTCATTACAACCCAAGCTGGACTGACTTAAACACATTGTGAGTGGGAAAAATTTACGTATGAACACGTAGGACACCATCTGAAAAACCAATCAAGTATCTGAAGAGGCAAAGGGCTTGTTTTCCCTAAAAACCCTAGATCTCCAAATAAGTTAACAAACAGTATTTTTCCCCAGTTGTGATAAGCCAATGAGTATTTATGTTGTTCATCAGGTATTTAGAGCTCTGTTTTATCCAGGCAAAGGTTTTTTTCCTCTCAGGTTTTCTTACGCTGTTTCCGTTGAACTCAGTAGAATTAATATCATCGAAAAATGATTTTATTTTCTTATCTGGCTCCAGGTTCTAAACTGTTATTAACTGTACACAACCCTGAAGCAGCTCTGCTTTCCACTTAATGCTCCCAGTACTGAGAGATCTTTGTTATGTGTTTAGTCTGTAAAATCTTTGATATTTCTTTCAATATTGTTTATATGTCCATTTTTGGAAAGTAAGAAGATCAAAATACATACAAGGGTAGGATTTTGTTGGATGCACCAGGTCTTTCGTCCCCCCTGGGCTTCCAAATGTGAAGTGTAATCCTCTACTTAGCCATCTCATCCCCCGTGTTCCACTTCAACCCCATCTTGGAGCGACGCGGTCATTTTAACCTCCAGAACACAACGGTGACAAGTGTTAGTATCAGCTAAAAGATCATCTTTTACGTGCTCGGAATTATCTCCGTATATAAGCTTTGTCGTGCTAAGCCTTTTCTACAGGGCATAATTATGACTGAAAAACCTGCTTTGGCATAAAGATGCTGTCAGGTCATGATCTCTGCAGAAAAAAGAAGTATGCTGGGGCTTTGTTTTGGGGGGAAACTTGCTCTGAGAAGATACTTCTTGCCTTGGGTAGAAGTGTGTTCACTTCTCTTTGCTAGTTGCTCCTTTAAAAGCCTCCAGATTCCACGAAGATTCCCCCGTAACGCAGTAGTTATGATTCAATCCTCGACTGTTAAACCCAAGAGATCTGCTTCCTATAGATAAGGCTGAGAAATAGCAGAAGTGGTCCGGGGGAGCAGAGGTAAATGCGCTGCCTGCCAGGCTCGTGAATCTCTCTCGAGTACAAGTGGGTGTCAGCTGCTTTTTGCAGTTGTTGTTGCTGCTTTAGCACTTGAGAGGTGCTTGCAGATGGGGTGAGTAGGGGGAGACTCACCCCCTGTGCCGGTGATGAGAGACACCAGTGCTAGGAGAATATTCCGGTTCCGAGTGCGAGTTCACAGCGCGATTGCTAGGTGCGAAGATGCACCGTGGGATCCGCGAGACGCGGCTCGTCCCTCCCGCGGCGCCGCGCGGGGAAGGTGGCCCTGCTGCGCCCCTGCCACCTGCGGCGCCGCCAGCCCGCCTGCCTCCACGGGGAGAGCGGAGCCGGGCGCTCGGGGAGCTCGCGCTGGCTCCTCCCTTCCCTGGCCGTCCAGGCTTTCTCTCGGGAATGGAGGCTTCCTCCTGCTAAGAGCGGAGCTGCCGAGCGATCCGTGTGAGGGAAAGTCTCGCACCTTTGGCAAGGANCGCTAAGAGCAGAGCTGCCGAGCGATTCGTGTGAGGGAAAGGGAAAGTCTCGCACCTTTGGCAAGGAAGGGGGTTGTGTTCAAGTAGGGAGGTTCTGCCCTCTACAATGGGGAAGAAGTTGGAGTCGTAATACCCAGAAGAAGTTGGCTCTACCCTTGCTCTTCAAACCTCTACAGCTGCTGCTGGTTGCCTCCTGCAGAAGGTCTAAAAGCACCAGGGAGCATAGGGGTAGCAAGGTCCTTGTTCAGCTGGCGTCAGCATGGTGCAGGATTCACGTGGGATCATCCCTTGTTAGTTCTGACTTGTCCCTTTCTTCATGTGCCGCACGTGGCACAAGATGGAATTGGATGGTGTTTGGTACAGGACTGCTGATGTGTAGTTTTCTGCCTGTTTTCTCTATCCCCTCATATTAGCAGTTCACATCCTGGCCGTGGCAGCCAGGTTCTCCTCCTGTTTAGGTAACTCAGGCCTTACAGCTGCAGCGGAGCACCCGCTCCTGCCCTTTGGGGCTGCTATTTGAAGAGAAAATGGCCATTTCTCCATTGCTGGATGATGCAGGTTTTTATGCTGCCATCGTGCTCTGGAAAAACAAACGAGATAGTAGCCTTCTCTGTCCTCCTGGCTCTCATCCGGCCACAGAAGTGTGTGTGTGATTGCACTAACATCAAAAAAGCAGGTGAATGTGAGCAGACTTCTGCTCACCTGGAGCAGGAGTCCTCCTGGATCGTGCCCAGCCTCTTCTCTGCACATCCAGAGAGGCTGTTTCTGTTGCTTCCCTAGGGAGACTATTCCACTTCCATCTGTTTTTTTATAGCCATGACTCTCATCCTGATACTCAACCCAGACTATCCTTTGATTTGCTGCAAATTATTGCTCTTCCTCACTCTGTCTTCTGTGGCTATGAATAACTCCCCTACTCACTTTACACTGTGACAGCATTTATACTCGTATGTCCAGGATCACTTCTATCTTATCTTTCAATCCTCTCCTCTTTTTGTTATTAATTTTGAGTTTTGCTACTCTACTGATTTGTGAAGTTGCCTAAGGTGACTTTCATGCCTTGGAAATGTGGGCCAGTGCCAGTGCAGACCCCTTAGCCTTGTTCCTGCCTGAGGGAAATCAGGATAAGAGCAGTTCTTAACCTTGCCGTGGTGGTAGGATGCACGAATGACTGCAAGGCACACGGACGTCGCGGCAAGGAAGGTGGTGTAAGTGCGTAGCGGAGTACCCCAGTGCCGCGTGCGCCCCTGCTGCGTAGCACCGCGTATTATCTCTTTTTTACTTATCCTTTGTGCAATAGTGAAATGAGATAATTACGAAGTGGAAGGAATAATAACTTTGTATTGTTGCCATAACCACTGAGGTATTACACTCTGGTACCTGAATGATTATCTTAGACACAATAGTAAGGTGATTATTAATAATACTAAAGGACTTGCTACTTAGGCTGCAATTTTTGCGTCTTGTTTCTTGTACCAACCCTATCTATTTCACCCGCCTCAAACCTGTGTAAAGTGGGTATGTGTTGTTGCTGCGTTGCTGTCTTTTTTTTCAATGATTGCAAAATGAAATGGAGAAAAATCACTTTGAGACCCAGTTCACAAATCCCGGTACTTAAGCACCAGGATGGTCTGATGTGAACTGCTTGTCTTTTTGCACGCAACCACTATGGGCAGGCTGTCACGTGAGTAGCTTAGATTTTTTCCAAGATCTGTAGTCTCTTTACTCCTTTAGTTTTAAGCCTTCAAGTTGAGGCCTTTTCTCGCCTTGTTTTCCTTGACATTAGGGAGTATTACACAATGCCAATACTTTTATGCTCAGAGTGGCACCCAGCCATATAAAACTGTATTTTAAGTCCACGGGTGCAGCTGTAAACACAGGAGTGGCAGCCAGCCTCGCAGCAGTGCTGGGGTCTGGGGAGTCTCGCTGCCCTGGGAGAGGCCTGAGGGACGTTGTGCAGCGAGTCCCGAGCCCCTCTGCTCCGGGGGAGCTGCAGTTGGATTTGTGAAGTGACCCCCCGAGATGGGCCCTACGAGCTTCCTCGCACAGTTCAGGTGAGAACACGGTTTTCGCTTGACAAAGCCACACATGAGCAAAGCGAAGGCTGCCTCCTGCGTGTGCCCCGCTCGAGCGGGACGGTGCCAAAGCAGCCCTGGGGACGGAAACAGCGTTGGTCTTCCCTCTGGAGAAAAGGGTTTTCCAGTGGAAAACTCCTTGCATGTGGCCTGTGAGGAGAGGACATCCAGCGCTCAGAGCTGGGCTTTGCCAGCCTGTGAGGACGTGTGAAACCTTTGTACAAGTCCTTGAAGGTGCAGGAGGGATCATCTCGAAGGGCAACCAGCAAAAACTAAAGGGGGGAAAAGCAATCCAGTCAACTCTGTGTCGTAGCAGAGCTGAAGAAAGCTGCTACTGATGGGTTCTCCGGAGCTCTCAGCAGCCTGTAATTATGAATTGGCTCGCAGCTCACATATTGACAGATATCACTCAAGAAGGAAAATAAGAATGCCTTTTTTTATATACATACACACACACACACACACACATATACATATATATATATATATATATTGTGAACCTGTGCTGAACTCTGTCTCCCTCTCCTCCTATTTATAACCCTGTGTGAAGTTCAAGGAAACTTATCCTGGAGGTTTCCCATGAGAGGGAACTGTGCTTTCACCTGACTAGAGCTCTCTGGAAATTTTCCCATTTTCTGTTTGATCTACGCGTGAACTTTCTCCACCCGCCGCCCCTCCTTCCCTTCTGGAGCAGCCCGAGAGGGTGATTGCAGTGAGGATTACACAAGCGGTGCCAGTTGCACACATGGTTTGCATAACTGCGCCGTGCTCGTTGCAGACACGGTGCCCCGAGTTCCCTCCGTGCTTCGCAACGGAGAGATGAGATCCCTATCTCCATTCCTGAAGCTGGAGAAATGCTGTCGAGGCCCTGCTTCGCAGCTTTGCGCGGAGCACCGCTTATCTCCATGCGGCAAAAACAGGCACTTTTGGGAAAAAAACACTGCCCAAAGATGGTCAGTGTGGCACGGTGCGGGGCAGAGCCGCTGGAGAGCTTGGAGCTCTTCCTGGAGAGCGAACGGCGGGCGAAGGCTCCACCGCCGAGGAGCGGGTGGTGACATTTCGTACGGAAGAGCGCTGTGGGCCGCAGGATCCCTCTCCCTTGGATACCCGGCGTGTGCGAGCGCTCCTGCCGTCTCCGTGGAGACGCTCGGGTGCGAGCAGCCAGCCTTGGCGAGCAGAGCTCCCCGTTCTGCCGGGCTGTGCTGCCGAGGCCACCGCGGCAAGCGGCTTCCCCTGCGCCTCGGGCGCGAGCGCTGCACACCGTCATCCCCCTCGAGCCCCGGCCCGCAGGAGGAGGGCTTGCACGGTGACCCTCGCGGGGCATCCGGCCGTGTGTGTCCCTCGGGAGACGTCTCCCTTCCCTTTCCTTCTTCCGAAGAGCTGAGTCAGCGGCACTGGCATGCCTGGAACTCGGTGGCACTGCGCGCGGGCAGCCCGCCAGCCGCATTACACGCGCCCTCCAAGGGACACGTCACTTCTCGCTCCCGCTCCTCTCCTCTTTTTCTCCCTCCCCCTTGCAATCTCCACCCTCTCCCTTTTATTTTTCCTTGCTGGCCCGTGTAGGTGAGTCAGAGAAACCTGCTCATCCACAACCTGTTCCTTCTTGCCAAATCCTGGAGCAGCCCTCCCAGTTTTTGTTAGGTGTCAGGAATAGGTTATGAAAACAAAACCTGGTGTAGACAGTGTACTAGGTAGAGAGCACGTTCTGTAATGAAAATTAAATGTGCAGTAAATATGCCATGTCAAATGTGATCCTGATAAAGAGTGATGTCTTTTGTAAGAGCCACTTTATTCTGTTTCACGTGTAATATTGCTTTTCTTCCTTTAAAACACCAGGACGGAATGGGGAAATGATTTAAGGCATAAGTAAGAGCACATTTAGGAAGAAATGTCATCTTAATTCCTCTGCATTTTAAAACAACAGGAGGACGGAAATTTTCTAGTGGGAAGATAAGTTGTTCGCCAAAGTGTTTTTTGAACAAAATGACTGGGCTTTTGATATCACTTGTAGTTGTACAAATCTAAAGAAACTCCATTGATTGATATCAGCAAAATTCCTCAAAGCTTATGCTACTGGTGTGCTTCTAACCCCAGCAATTAAAAAATAATGAATCTGGATTCTCCAGATCATGACGCTTAAAGCTGAGGAGAGTGAACGATGATAAATTGCTCTTTCATTTTTTATTTGCTCTTTGATACCTATTTTGTGAGCGAGGAGGGAGAGAGAGAGCCTGCAAGGTAACTTTTCCCTCTGGTCAGCTGGCTGCGGGAGCTGGAACCTGAAGGAAAGCACAGTATCGTATCTGGCTTATGATAAAACCACAACTGTTAGTAACACTGCAGGATCAGGTCTGCCTCAGTCCCCAGAGCTGCATTTCCAGAGAGCAGCATCAAAGGATGGGTTCTTGGCACGGTGCGTTGGAAAGAAGCTGCCCGGCTTCACAACATCCATCAGTAAAACTGCCCTGTTTGACTTTTATGTGCCACACAGTAAGATGTCCACATTATAGCTGTACTGTGAAAAATGTGTCCCTTAGTAGGGACTCCCCCTTCAGTAGCCTCCTGTAAAGGAGCATTTTGTCCCAGGGCCTAAGGATGAGCCAGCTTGAAGACAACTTCTCCGTGCAGAGACCTGAGCACTCTGCCTTGACGAGTGTGGAGCTCGGCACAGATGTGACCTGGCCCCTGAGCAGTCTCTGGGATAGGGTCACACCACTGGCAGAGGGAAGGGAGAGGACCCGCTCATGTCAGTGGTGCTCAACCCATAGGGAGAGACAGGCCTTGCTCAGGGAGGTCGAGGACCTCAAACACCTAAAAAAGGACTTGGCAGCGGCGTTCAGAACATCAGGGTTACAAATGGGGCTGAGCCCAGGCTTCCAGGAACTCTGTCACCTACTACAGCCAGAATATGTTCCACGTATCAGATAGTAAATGTAAGAAATAAAATGAGAAAAAAAAATCTCCCAGGTACTGAGAAGTGGAGGATTTTCCACTTTTTTTCCTCTCTCGATTCAGACTTATCAGAGAAATCACCTGTTTTGAGTAGCCTGGTGGACTAGGGTATAAATTTTTGGCAGTTTTTCATCAAGAAATGAAGTAAAATATATTCATAGTTTTTTAAATTCCCTGTTTTTACGATAAACCCTTTTAAGTACCTCTGGGTATTTAGAGAGCTGTTTTGTGTTTCCCAGCTTTTTTATCCTTACTTTCAGCCCAAGTAGTTGCGTGCCTTTCCTTCTTTTCTTTTTCTTCCTCTTGGTTAAATTTCACACCCATATTTAATTTCCTTTCCTTTTTTGTCTGCTTCTCTTTCAGCCCTGATACAGTTTCTGAATCTGTCCGGGGCTTGTATTGCAAAACTAATTGCAACAAAAAAGAAGCACCCTAAAAACCCAGATCTTTTCCCCGCGCCCTCCCTTCTGGTTCTCTCAGCTAAATAGACCTAACAAAATCAAAGGAACTGCAAGTTCTCTGGAGCTGCTGTTATTTATTATTTGTGTTACTAAAGAACTGGGGAAGATATTAAGGCTAACAGGAATTGCTGAATTTTATTACTCAAGAGATTAATGTAGCCTTACTGTCAAACATAGGCGCTTGATGTAGAGGTTTTTGCTAGAGCAGAAGCTGTCCAGTATCCAGGGCTCATTTCTCAGGGAATTAAAGAATCTCGTCCTACTCTAAAAGATGTGTTGGGTGTTGTGCTGAGAATTGTCCTCCTTCCCAAAAAATGATCCTGATTTTCCCTGCAAATATTTGATGGCAAATATTTATGTTGTCAAGCACGCTAGCAGAGCACAGCAAGAACAGAGAGGAAAAACATGCAGGTAGAAGGAATCAATCAGCTGTTTTTCTGCCTGACCTCGTGTGACACCAGAGATGCAAGAGATGACAAAAACATGTGCTTGAGCAGCAGATCTTGCAGATGAACACGATGGCGTGGGCCATGCTGCTTGCTGGGCAGTGGAGGAGGTACGAATAGAAATTGTAGAGTCCCAAAGGACCCCATTAGTTTCGCTGCTTGACCTGGTTTTGGAAGCAGTGCGGCTTTCCCAGATTAATGGCCTTGATCGAAGTAAGTGAAAACTCCCCACCTCGCTGCTTGGTGAAGGAAGAGGAGCTGCCAGTGCAATTCCTATCGTGTCACTGTTCTCTTCACAACCATTTAGTGTTAATACTCTGTTTGCAAAACTTGTTTTGAGACACTGCTAAAAAGAGGGGAGAACTTGCTTATGTAAAAGGAAGGAGCTTGTCAGCGAGGGATACCAAGGGGCTGCACTTGGCACAAACGTGAGCTCAATGCAGCCGATACGAACTGGCTCCGGGGAGTTGCTTCACTTTTCTTACCTACGAGGCTGGCCCGGTGTCTCTGCTCCTTTCGCCCGAGGGGGAAATGGAAGGAGAAGCCAAGCACCTCCGCAGGGCGTGTTTGTCCGGCAGCATTCCTGCTGCCAGCGAGCGGAGGCATCCCCGCCCCGCGCCGCGAGGGCAGCCGCTCTGCTCCGCCGGGAATGGGCCACCACGGAGCCCGAGTGGCGGTGAGAAGTCCTGTCCCCTCCTTCGCTCCCCTGCAGCTGCTGGGAGGCCCCAGCACCTGGCAGAGTGACTTCGATATCGTGTTAAAGGTCCCAAGCGGAGCTGGAAGTGCCCGCTTGGGGGGCACTTCAGTTAAATTCAGTTAAGGCTTAACCTCTCCCTTAAGCTTCTTTCCACCCACGTCCAGCTAGTGCCGAGTATTGCAGAGGGGACTCGTTTCCGGAGGAGACTGTCGAATTTCAAAAGTCGCCTCTCTCTCATGTTCTCTGCACAGCCTCTCCCCCTTTAACAGCAAGTTACCATAAACCTGGCTGCCTGTAAGAGATTTTGAAGCTGGTGAGGAGATAAACTCCCAGTTTTTTTGTGGGCTTCCTGGTTTGCATTAGTTGATCTCATCACGCCAAGTGCTGTTTGGAGAGTTTCTTTCTAAGAGCACTTAAGTGTTCTAGAGCTGCTGTGAAACCCCTGGGGCCCGCAGCAGGGCCGGGAGTGCCTGTGAGCCTGGGACAGGGTGATGTTTCTGGGGTGGAGGAAGGGTCTGTCATGTAGGGGCTCACAACATGGGCTTGGGATGTTTGCCCTGAGATGTTCCAAACTCCGAGGGGGATCCGAGAGCTCCGTTACAGTTGATGAAAGAAATAGGTGTCAAGGATTTGTCAGTCAAATGAAGCCCTTCATTTGAAGGGAAAAAGAGGTGCACGAAAAGAGCTTCTCTCTGCAGCAGTATGCATTTCTTGGGGTGCAAAATCAGAGGAAGTAACCCGGGTGTCAAACCAAGCTCTGAGGGACGTTTGGCACATCCGTGTGCTGTCTCCTGCACTTCACACTGAAGCTGCACTTCCCTTCCCTTCCTTTTCATGCAGAGCATCTCCGAGAGGTCAGAGACATGTAAGTCCCTTCACCTTCTAGACACGCTGCCCTTTGGTCCTGAGAAGATTCGATAGTGCCTTGACCCTCCTCTCCTTTTCATTGCCCACGCGTAGGTCTTTGCCCCGTGTTTTGCACCAGCTGCCGAGCGCGAGGGGCAGCAGCAGCAGCCTGTCCTGCAGCCCGCGGGCCTCGAGCCCTGCAGACTGCTCCGACCGGCCACCGCAAAGGCAAAGGCAGGAAACGGGACGTGCCGTTCCTGCCTCCTTGGTTTTAGACATTTCATGGCTTCTGAGAGGCCGTGCGACAAAAGCCCTGCACGTAGCTGGGTGGTTAGGGAGATTTCAGTAATTACACATATTGTACCAGCAAAACGGGAGTTTGTTTGTTTGTTAAACTTCTGGCACAAAAAATGCCACCTACTTATTTATAACCCTCGTGGCAGATTGGAACATTGTTGTATCTGTAAAACTGTGCGGATCAGTTAATAAATAAACACAATCTGATGAATCCGATTAAATAACAGAGCCAATAACCACCAGTAGCTGCAAGATAAATCATAATGAGCTCCTAAAGTAATAAAAGTCTGCAGAGTACAAACACGGACCTGCATCCTTAGCTGTTTTACGCTAGCACTAGTGTTTATATCGATTTGCACCACATCAGATTCTGCCCTCTGCTTTGTACGCAAAGAGGATGCAGAAGCGGGAAGGAGCCTGTCCCAGCGAGCGCAGTTGCTTGTCGTGTGTGTGTGTGTGTGTCTGCACGTGTGCTTTTGCGGTCCATTCTAGCTGAAATGTAGCACGGATAAAGTCTTCCGAGCTCACAGATGATCTGACGTGTAACACCGCTTGCTGCGGAAGATCAAGGGAGGACTCAACGTCAGTAGTGCCCTATTTCACTGCTCGCCGCTTATTTTACAATACCATAAACAAGTGGCAGGTAGATGCAGGTGTCAGGCCGCTGTTTTGCACCCCGGAGGTATTTATAAGGCAGGCAGGCGTGCCTGGAACACACGGGCTGTGTGGGTGTCGCGCTCTGCTCTGCCGTGCACGGAGCTGCTGCATGCACCCCCCGGCCTTTGGCTGCTGGCTAGGGCAAGAGCATGGGGACTTGTCAACACAACCAACTTATTTTTGGCTGTCTCTGTACAGAAAGTCAGGTCGAGCCATTTTTCACTGGCTGGGAGGATTACAACATCGGGAGCAGTCGCATATATATCAATAGGTAATTGATAATAATCTCTGCTAAGAGGTACTGGGCCAGGAGGTCATGAATTGAGAAAAGTTGTCCTTTTTCAAGCTCTAAGTCAAGGAGGAGGTGGCTGCTGACAGGCACGTATGTGGGTGTCTTCCTTTGCAATGCTGCCGTTCCGAGTTGGAGCGTGTTGAGGTTTCCCGAGCGTCTAGAAGGTTCTGCAGGCACAAATCTGCCCGTGATCTCTACTCCACTGCACGGCCCAGCGCATCCCTCACCCACCCTGACACCACTGAGCAGGCCAGAAACAAGATAACGGAAACATTGCTTATAAATGGAGACACTGGAACTCCCTGGAGCCCAGAAATGGGTCTCCATCCCATTTAGGAGAGAATTGGCTCTTTCAGAGGTAAAATTAGGCTAACTACTTTGCGGAAACTGAAAGCCTAACAAAACATCAAGTCTTAAGCAGGCCACTGTTGGAGCTGGCAAATATTTTGAAGAAGCAACCCGTGTTGTCTTGCCCGAACTCAAGATACTGCTGTTTCTTCCTTCTGGCCTTGCCCGCCCATCAGGCAGTAAGAGGAGCCCTCCTCCCCACGCCTCGGCGGGTTGTTAGCAATTAATATTTTTATTTGTGCCCCTGTTCGAGTCCAGTGACAGAGCAGGGCACTGCTCTGATCTGCCAAGAGCTCAGACCTGGAAACATAGCCCAGGTACTACTGTCCCCGATGGGTCTGACAAGCATTAAAAATTTAGTAAAAGTTTCATAATGTGATTAGCGGTCTGGTTCTTTCTGAAAGTCGGGCTGCTTTAAAAATGTTCCAAGATGAGCACTGAAAAGCAGAGCTACCTGACGCCGAGCATCGTGTGTCTACGTGCGTGTGCGTGTTTGCTCTAGCAGTCTGGAAAGCTGCTTTAGATGTTTACGCGTTGTGACTTCTGCGCGCAGGTTGTCTTGGGCGATCTCGGCTGAGCTGCGAGACTTGCCGTTATTTCTGCGCTCGGGTATACACTGATTATTTTGTGTGTGCGTGTAACCTCTCAGGGGAAAAAGAGAAAAAAAAATCAAAGAGCCCCCGTGAATTTCAATGAACGCATTTGCAGTCATTAAGCGCGGCAGCGCGATACGGCGCGGGGCGGGCGGCAGCTCCCTTCGTAGGGCTGCGCGCCGCTCGCAGCCGGCTTGGGCTCGGCTCTAACTTTAATTTTTTAGTGATTGTGATTTTGTGATTAATTTGCTCAAGGATCTATTATTCATGTAAATACTTCTGCGTGTGAAGCTTCGGGAGAGGCAGCTCTGGAAAATCAGCAGCGTGCTCTTTAGTTCCAGCAGGGAGCTAGTGGGACGCGGTACGACTGGTCACTAAGCTAAGGGACATTTTTCTTTTCCCTTGGCTGACCATTTCATGGCCTAAAAGGGCACCTTGCCTGCAATTTGCCTAATATACTCCACCTGTTTTTCTTTTTTTTTCTTTTTCTGATTGGATTTTCTTATTCCCACTTGTTTCTGTGCTCTTTGCCATCCTAAATATCTCCTCCTGCTCTTCAGTGTTCACTCCCATATCTAATAAAATCACAGTGTATTATTAAGTCCTTAATTTCTGAGTAGAGATATGGGCCATATTTTTCTGTGTCTACCTACTTGTGCGAGCTTCACAAAATTAGCCTCTGTGCATCTCACAAAGTGCACGAATTCATTTACATGCTGTGAAGAAGGGAATTATTACCTTAATCATGTGTATGAATAATTGAAGCACAGGAAATCAGAATAACTTGCCTGCAGTCGCAAAATTTGTAGCGTAACTAAGACGTGAACCCTGCGCTCCCAAGGCCTTAATCATACTTCCCACTTCTGCGTTAAAACTAATTTTAATAGAGTAAGTCCTATTTAAGGCAAAAGGCTGCTTTGTGGTGGGTACCGTATAACTGCAGAAGAGCTCCCCTATCCGTGAGAGCTCCCTGTTCGATAGAAGAAGGGAAAAAGTGATGAATTTTTGTGGTTATAGTAGTGGCAGATAGTGGAGTCTATGGGCTATGGGTCTGGGTAAATATCAGCCCAAAAGGACATTTTAACTTCTTCAAACTCTTCTTAAAAATATATGGAAAATAATTTTTTTTTCCTGCTCTGAGGTGTTAGGGGCTGAGTGGGAGCTCAAATTTTACAGAAATAAGTCGAGCTCCGTGTGCTGCTATCGAGACGACTTCCTCGGCCTGAAAACAGATACTCAGCTCGCCACTTAGCTCAGAAATCTTGGCTGGGTTCCCTCCTGAGGCCCTGGCAAGGCAATAACTTAAAGCTAATAAAAAGTTGAAGCCCGGTGTAAAAACTCGGGTTCATCTGAGTACCCTTTGAACTGGCCTCAGCTCCACAACGCGGACGCGGTTGGGCCTTTCCCTACGCGAACTGGGGTCGCTGGCGGTGGCCAGGAGTGGATGGGAGCGAGGGATTCTCTGAGCTGCCGCGGGAGAAGGGGGCGAGGGCCGGGCCAGGGCGAGGTGGCAGGAGCTGCTTGTCGGGGCAGCTGTAGGGCCGGTTTTGTCCCTGAGGGTAACGGAGCCGGGATGGCCCTGGCGAAGCGCGTCGGCGCTCCTGAGCCTCTCGCAGGTTATGTGCTCGTGGCAAGGTATTACCTGGGATGCCTCGTTACTTCCCTTTGACTTACTTTATATTCTGCTGTGAACTCACAGCTCTTTTCAGAACAAAATGCTGCGCAAATGCCTTACGGGCCCTTCCTCTTTCACTGACCTCTTTTATGACTTAAAAGAAGTTTCCCTAGGCCCAAGTCTGCTTTCTGTCTTGAATATTGACCTTAGCATTACACCATCTCACCGTCTCTGCATGCAGACTTCTCAGCTATCAAAGTTCACCCACAGGACTCAAACTATTCCTAACTCAGAAACGCTTTGCCTTTCATGTCCTCCTCCTCTTCCCCCTCCTCTCTGCGCACCGGCATCTTAATTTCACAAGCAAACTCTGTTTCTCTGAGCATTTCAACGAGTGGTTTACCTGCTTCACGGTAAAAATTCTAGTTCAAATTGAAATGTCTTTTTCACTGTGACTGTCATAATATTTTCCATTTGAAGCTGAGACTCCACTGTGGGTTTTCTGTGCCACAGCGTCGTCTGTATGAATCTGAGCTTAAATGTGTGGAAATTCTGACATTTAAGTAAGAAATATAAAGTTGTTTTTTAATTTTCTTCAAGTCAGCTCCTTCGTAGATATGGCCGCTGGGTTTTGCCCAGTGCCCTGGTCTTTCCCAGTGCAACAACAGGTACAAGATTTCTCAAGATTTGGGCTCGTTTGTGTCCACTGTATTGTGTCATTTTTACGAAAATGAGTGCTGGTAAACTTGTAAATCTGATTACACCCCCTGAAAAGGTGGTCCGGAAACAGTTACTGTGAGCCACGGATTTCCACTGACTTTGCTTGGGTGCCACTGCTGTTGGCATGATGGCCGTGACGGCTCCGACCTGGTGTCGCTGCACCGTGTTCCTCAGCGAGGAGCGTGGCACACGCATGGCCTCCTGGAAGGCAGCTTCCTAGCAAGCAGGCTGAGCCGAACTTTGTACGGTGGCAAGAGCTGCCTTGGGGTTTGGAAGGGTTTTGGACAGGTGGTAGCACCATTGCACTCTTTGCCTTCAAGTCAATGGCGTGTGTTCCAAGGCCCCTTGGGCGAAGCAGTACAAGCCATCATTTTGTGGGCGAGTTTTGGCTATTAACATTCACTCAGCATGCAATATTTGACCATGGCTCTATTCTCTCTTGAGCAACAGTTGGCAGTATCGTGGTGGTTTGTTACGTAGAACGAAGCATGCTGGGGAGGAGACCACCAGAATTGAATTTCCTCGTGTATTTCTACCTATTTCTACAGGATTACATGAAATGTAGAAAAATCTATGCCCACTGGTAATATTCAAGACCACAAATGTGTATTTTCTCATCAATTACTTTGAGAGTATAAGGGGAAATCTGCAGCGTTTTCAATGACTTGACATTTGTCACAACAAGAACAAAGGGAGTTCTGAAGTCAAGACGTTGCTGTCTTGGGTAACTGCCTTTTTTCCGAAAGGGTTATGAGTTACTGGTGACGCAAAATACCGCTACCAGAACCTATTTTGTTGTAGCCTTATTTGATCAAGTGTGCCCCAGCCCAAGTCACAGTCATTTGGTTTGATTTTATAACATAAATATGATTTTTACGTCTATTATATACAAAACTTGGGAGCGATCGCATCTGCAGAGCAAAGAAAGCCTGCGGATAGGATTTTCCTGTGAACCTAAGGGAATGTTGTTCAATTCTACTCAACTGGAGTTTTCAAACTTCATTCTTCGCAGTTGTGTTTGAGCAACTTCAGTTGTGCATTAGGCAACATGACCAACGTTTGTCACATGTTGTTTATTCTCTTATCTTCTCCCCAGGGGAAGGAGTGTGTGTGCTGGAGTACTTCTTTCCTTGGGGACTTACGTTCCTCAGATCCCATAGAATTGCATGTAGAAATCTTGTCTCTATCACTGCCTTTAATCTTCTCCTATGAACCTTGAAATTGGATGGAATTTGGGTAGCTAGCCACAGTAGATACCACTGGAAAAACTCAGCCTTGTTTTTTAAATAGTCTGTGAAATCGTTACAATAGAAGGAGCAGTGATTTGAAGAGGTTTAACACCAATATTTCTCTTTTTTGATTGCAAATCAATTTATTGTACTGCAAGCTTGTAGGAGAGCTTGTTTCTCTGTGCTAAGCAATAATATACTTAATTAATAGTACCTCTTCTTGAGAAGCTGAAAACAATCATCCCTTTCCCTTGCGTCTTAAAATTTATCCATGTTGTTTTGTAGCCTACTATAGTCAAGCAGGGTGGCCTAATGCAATCCTGCTTCAGATCTTTAAATTTAATCCTTTCAGCTGCATTAGGTTTTTTGATTAGACAACAAGGAAGTTAACTTCTAATAAAGGTATCAAACTGAGCGACATCTATGCCATATAGATGCATGATGAAACATTATAACTGCGATAATAAAAGTTTTTCCATTCCAGGGAGCTACCAGTACGTTTTCCTAAAGGTGCTTCTTGAATGGGACAGCTCATTTACGGTTAAGATATGCAGCTCGATGGAGACGTTACTCATGTTAAGAGCAAATATTCTGGGAATGGCAATGAACCTCAGTTGGCCTCAACTGAGATTACTAACAGCATTGCCAGTTATGGCAAAATGGGAGCTAGTGAGCAAAATAAAATAAAGACCATAACAACTGTTTGGTCTAAGACACAGCACTTACCTGAGGATGAACTTTATCTCCCTGGTAAAGAAAAATAAATCCACAGTTTGGATACTTAGTAAAAGCAGATTTTTTTTTTCTCTCCCATCATAAACGTGATTGTTTTCATGAACCGCACACACAAGCATTTGAGGACGACATAAACTTTGTATGAGCACATTCAATTGACCAAATCCTCCCCCCACCCTCCCCTTTTCTCCCCCTCTTTGAAGCAAAAAATAGTTCTGAAACTTTGTGACCAGCTCCAGCATTTAAGGCGCAGGCTTTGTCATCTCCCACTGTCTGGGCGAGTCGGGGTGCACACCACGTTTGTCCTGCTGGCACCCCTAATAATTGCCCTGACTCTACATCTTTCCTTTTCAGTGCTGCAGCCCCAGTGCAGGGGGTCTGTCTGGCTTCTCGCTGACTGCCCGTGACCTCCCAGCAGCCCAGCCAGTATTTTCCTGCCACTCCATGCAGCAAACGGAGGGAATTCACCCAGCGACAGCAGTGCATTTTGGCTGCAATTAATACGGCTTGGATTTCTTTTAGTAAATGGCGAGTGAAAAGCTGTCAATATTGGGACAAGCCCAATGGAAACACATGTATTATCCAACAGAGGATATTCGTAAATCCTCTGGCCAGAAACTAAAATTCTTACTTAAGATTTTGAAAACTCCGTGAGAAGTTTGACCTTGCTGTCCCTTAGGGCAGCTCTGAAAATCTCAGCCTGTGGTATTTTAGGAGCCTCGCAATGCTGACTTAATAGCTCTTTAGTTATTAGAGGATAAATGTTTGTGTTCTACAAGTTTAAATTATATTAGAAATTTTTATTAGCGTGGCTTGGCAAAATCCACTGCTGACTAGCGCTCTGGCCCCGGGTGAGGCCATTCTTGTGGTTTCTTAATGACATGCTATGAAAAGATGCACTTTATGAGAATCTGGTGCCAGGTTTTGCATGTATTAAGAGGCAGTTGCTATTTATTCGTATTGCTGCCTAGTGAAACAAGAAGTTTATATTGGATTTAAGTGTCGTGTTCATCTGGCTTTTGCATGTACTCAGCCTTTCTTGATAGCACCCAGTCTCTACATATTGCTGCTGACAGCTTGGTTCTGGCATGTAGTTACCAAAGTCTACTTTCTGTTGTCTTCTTTTTTTGTGAAATGTTCCCCTAGTACTTTTGGCAAAACTATCTCAACCCAAGATGAACTTCTGTATGCCACATAACGGATTTCCCCGCTGTCTGAAGCAGAATTGGGCCAACAGGGTAGCTTACTTTTGCAAAGGCAATTCTTCATAGCATGGGCAAAATGTCTCAGAAGTTTCTTTCCCACAAGACTCGGTGAAACACAGTCGTCGTTGCGGTGTGATTCAGCTGTTTGGCTTGTTTTCTCCGTTGTTGTCGCGTGTTTATTTACTTTGCAAACAACAAGGCCACCTTTTTTTGCCTCCTCTGAAACAGCGTTAGTGTGAAAAACTGATAGGGCGACATACCCGGCGGGTGGGAGGAGGTGTGCGTGGTGGGAAAATGGGGCTGGAACAGGCTCTGGGACTCGAGTAACCTTTCTTAGGTGTCTTTCCATCCCCTTAGCGGGGTGTTACCGAGACGCGATTTTCGCTCGCGGCGGTGGGTTGCTGCTGCCTTGACCCGACGCTCTCTTTCCTTCCGCAGTGGGCAAGCCTCACAAGTGCAACTACTGCGGCCGGAGCTACAAGCAGCGCAGCTCGCTGGAGGAGCACAAGGAACGCTGCCACAACTATCTGCAGAACGTCAGCATGGAGGCTGCCGGGCAGGTCATGAGTCACCACGGTGGGTGGAAACCATGTCTTGAGGGCTCTTGGACATGGGGCAGCTTCTGCGGGTTTTCTCGTCTGTTTTTGTTGCCTTCCGTTGAGCTTTGGATCACTTCCTTTCCATTGGGCGCTTAGACTCAAGTAGGCAGGAGGAGAAAAGATGGTAAAATCCTTTCTCCGTCCAGTTTCACAACAGGGTTTTTGCTGATTTTTATGAAGTCAGAATTTCACCTTTTTGTATCTATAATTATGCCTGCATGAAGGTGGAAGACAAGCAAGCAAAAAATGCAAAACCACAAGTCACCTGTAAAAAGTCACCCTAAATAATGAACTATGGCACGTATTAAATATATGATCCCCCCTGCTCTCCCTTCTGATAGTGACTGATAATTACAGGGGCTAAGGACGGTGAAGCTGTTCTTAGGTATTTGTTCCTTATAACAATAAAAATGTAGTACTGCATTCTATCAAAAAAGGGGTGGGTGCAGAAGTAAAAATCTTCAGAGCAGAATGGAGTTCAACAGTGTGGATGAATGTAATTGTAAGAAAAAAGTTTATAAGCATTTACATGTGTTAGTAGTATTAGTACACTAACACTGCATGTGTTAATACGCAGAAAGACTGAAGATTGCCAAAAGGAGCACTGAACAAAGGAAATGTCAAATTACATGAATTTGTTTTTTTAAAACTTCCATAGCTATTGATATGGAAATATGTTGAACGTAATCTCGCAGACTGTAGGGTTGTAGGTTTGTCTGTAACACTAAATAATAAATAGCACTTGTCCAAAAATTATTACCATTTCATTCAAAATTAGTATTTCTGAAATGCTGCTAGAGCTCTTCTTTTTTTTAGTAGGAGTCATTAGAAGTCTGATACTTGAAGAGTTTTTAATTTTTTATTAATCAGAATATATAAAAAATACCATACATAAAAATTACATTCTGTATTTTGCTTAAAAAATAACACATACCTAGGAATACCAAAAAGTAGATTAAATCTAAATGAAAAGCAAAAGAGGAAAACCATTTTGTCTCATTTTGCTTTTAATTGTTGAATGTAGTCATAAGGCTTCACTTCTTCGCTTTGACATTAATTCTGCAAAAGTTTTGAAAGGTCATTTCTAAAAATGTAAAAAAAAAGCTGAAATAAAATACATTCAACATTTCTAATATGGGCTAATTTTCAGTGAAAGAATCACTGACAATTTTAAAGACTACTTTTTCATGAAAATATTAATCCTGTTAAAGGTGCTCAAAAGTATGTAATGCATTTTCCAAAAATGGGCAGACACCTCTATTAAGTAATTACTATCTTTTTAGCCACCTTTGAGGCTAAAATCAACCTTTAAAACCTAACGGATAACTTCAAAGGTGTTGAAGTTTGTGATTAGCTACCTCTGGCCTGACGTTCTGCTTGTAAAAGTCAGTGAAAACACCGGTTTCAGGTACCTGCAAGAGTTGTGTACTCGCACTGTTAGGCAGAGTGCTTAGCTGACAGAAGGAGTTTAACCACCTTCTTCTTTCCCAACAAAATTATGCGGTCTACACTCTGCAGAGGTGTATCTGTCCGATTAGCTGGCTAGGTGGTGATTTCGGTCAGAAACAGGGACTTAACAGTAGGGCAATGACACGTCTCAAGTGAGATTTCTCCACAGAATATAGTTGGGTCATCCGGAATGCTCCCTAGCTCACGTTATGGAGAATCGTCACAAATTCTATTGAGTTATTTATTAAAATTGGTTTCACTCATGGTTGAGACTGTACTTCTGAGAAAATGTAAAGCTTTTTCTAAGCTGATTAACGCTGTGCCACAAAAGGTAAGTCCTTGACCTCGTCTGCCCAAGGAAGCTGGAGTGACTGAACTCACACTGATTCTTTCCTATCAACTGAAGTTAAAGCAGTGCAAACCCAGTGTGAGCAGTTATTTACTGCTTGACTGCCTTTGTGGTTAAAATACAAATGTTCACCCAGCCTCTTCACTTTCCTTGACAAAATTAGCTTAAAACGGCACTTTGAATTTAGCTAATGCCTCTTCCTCCTCTTGGCAAATCTGCCTAAATCTCTCCCAGTGGACACTGAAGGGATGCTGGATCCACTCTCATCACCGTGGTGTCTAGCTGGGGCACGGCGAGGGTGGGAATGATGGGGAGCTCCAAATCCCCTTGGAAAGCAGCAGCAGATCTCACCAGCATCCCCAGTACTCCCGCTTGGAAGCTGATCCTGGCAGAGGCTCATGAGCAGCACTGGGTACTGTTGGGTGCTTTGGCATTGGAGTCTCTTTCCCAGTGTTTTCATGGCATTTCGCTTTTTGCTGAGTGATAAAGGAGTGCCCAGGTGAAAGGACTACGTGCTCCAGGCTCCATTTCCTAAGGCCCCACAGTGGAAGACCATCGCGAGTGCCTTCAACAGAGCCCCTGGTCTGACGCCACAGGGCTGCTCTTGACGATCTTCCAGGGGTGAGGAGAAGGAGACTTGAGCGTGAAAGTTTTTGGAGTCAACCCAAAATGAGCTGAGCTGAAATCCCTGCCCAAGGGCCTTGTGGAGCTGCCCTGCCTTGTGGCTGCCTCCCTCGTAGGCCGCTCGCTGGGGGAGAGCTCTCCTCCTCCTGCCCTCGTGGTCCCCTCTCAGCGATGCTTGGCCCTGGAGGGAGCAAGGAGCTAGCTTAGTACCAGCTAGCGGCATTTTGGGGTGACACAAGTGACAGTCGCTGACGGCCAAGAGCACGATCTTTGTGGAGAAGCGTGGGGAGAAACATCGAACACCAGCTCTGGTTTGCGCCAGCTGGCATGTTCTCCCCCATCTCCAGAAAGCAGAAACTCTAAGGGGGATTCCTGAAGCAGACTGGAGAAGAAATGCCCTTTCTGGGAGGAGGAGGAAGGCCCTCAGCCCCAGGCTGGGTGAGCGTGTAGGCCGGCTCCTCGTAAACCAGACATTTGGCCCGTGTCCTGCCCTCCTGCGGAGCTGCCCAAAACTTGGCTAAAATGCTGATCCCACCAGGGACGTCACACCAGCGTCCATGGGAATATTTCCTGCCGTTTCTCCACACACATACACACTTATAAAATAGCAATGTTGTGAGCTTAGGAAAGGAAATTGAGGCTGATGGAGTAATACTAATACAAATTATATATATATAATTTATATATATAAATATAGTAACAGCTTAGACTTAGTGCAGTGTCTGTTGTCTGCACACAGAAATACTTTTCAGCAAAATACACACTGGCTGACTTTTTTTTTAACTTTTTCCCCTTGTCCTTCTCTCAGTGGAATAGCATAATTTTTCTAACAGTATGCATGATTTCTTATAAATGAAAAAATAAAAACTAAAAGCAGCCCTGAGGGGAGCTCTGATTCAAACCCAATGTCTTCAGAAGAAAACTTGGTTTTCTAGCCGGGTTTGGGTACCAGGAGTTTGGCCTCTGCAGGAATATTTGGTGTTACTTGCAGTGGAGGATCCCAGTGGTGTCGGAGACGGTGAACGTTTGCAAGGGCATCAGTCCTGCAGTGCACCCGGCTCCTTGAGGCCATTGCTGAGCAGCAGCACACGCAGCGTGGGCTTTTCGTGCAGTAGGTTCACAACACAAAATAAGCTGCTAGTTACAACACATCAACTGTTCGGCAGCTCCAGCTACCCGAGGTAATGAAGTCCAATGAAATACAGTGAAAAGGGAATTGTGTTCACCACAGAGCAAATGGGTGCACGTGAGCCGCTACCGCAGAGCAGCTGATTTGTGGTAACTTGTTTGTTGTGTCTGATGGGCTTGTGTTGGTTTTCCCCTTTTATATTTTGTTTTTTTTCCTCAAAAATGATGCAGTCTGGGCTGGTTGACCTTTGTTTGTATATTTTCAAATGAGAAGCAAAACAAAAATTATCGTTGAAAATTGATGTATCTGGACTCAGCAATGTGATCCTTGGCTTAACACTTCTGGTTTCCAAATTGTGCCATCTTACCTGTCTGGTCTCTATTTGCATGTGGTTTACATTGTTTCACAAACTAGGCTATTTTCATAACTCCTTTGTCCCTGGAAATCTGCATAACAAAAAATATTCCAGTAACTTATTTCCCTCATAACAGAAATACAGAGCAATTCAGTAACTCTTTTGCAAAAGAGCAATGCGCTGGACTGTGGAGTTGAGTTCTGAGCTGTAAAAAGACCTTGTAGCATAAAATATAAAATAAAATAGTAAAGGAGAATGCTTTTTTTATTATTTATTTTATTTTACTTTTAGTGGGAGTCCAAGTAGAATCTTTGCCTGACTTACAGAAGAGCAGATGTCTTTTTTAGCACTATTCATTTTTCATGGAAGAAAGGTTTCAAATTCCGTTGTGGAAATTTTACACACATATGTCCAACAGTCTAATTAATTAATTATTATTTACCCTTCATAAGCCATACAAATGTTGTTTAATTTGGGACTAATTAGGTGGCTGTGAAAGTGACTGGGAGGATTTTGACTGATTTTTGTGGGTAGTGTACAAATGTAGCCCTGCAAAGGTGCCTTTAGCACGTTTTTGCAGGAGGCATTTAGAGCCCTCTGCACCTCCGATAGGAAGCTGGCCCCTTGCAGCGAGGAGAGCTATATTGAGGTCCATGCGTATGCACAGTTTTCACTAAGCCAAAAGGACAGTTAGACACAAGTTCCCGGTGAAAATCACTGCATATCATCTTGTCTTGCTTATTAAATCTCCACAAACACTTGAGCAGAACTAATGCAAATATCATTGGAGCCACCAAAGTACCTAAGTAACCTTAAAAAATCAGCCTTTTTTATAATATTACAGACCTCCCAGTCTGTACTGGACATTAATTAGGTTACTGGAACATTGCATCCCATTTTGTTGCAATATTAGATTCATTTCATATTTGTGCTTTTTTCTTTCTCTTTATTTTCACTGATGCCAGCAGGACTGCCTTGTAAATGAGAAACCATTGTGTTTCTCAGGGGGAGCATCCTGTACAAATAAAAAAGCAGCGGAGTAAATCATTGCATAGCATATGGTAGATTCTAAGCCTCAAAGTACTCAGCTTCCCTAGCAGAAGAGGCATAAATGGAATCAAATGAATAAATTGCCATGTTTTCTTATTATGAATGTCTGAATTGAGAAGTTCACCTGAGCAGCTTCCTTGTTTTGTAATTGCCTGGTATTTGCTCTTCCTTACTAGAAAGAGCACAAAGACAAGGCTTTTATCACCTCATTTTTTATATATTATGTGCTAGCAAACAGCTGCACGTTTGAGAACTGGGGGGTGATTATTCCATATTAGGACCTTGAAGGTATTAAGGTTATACGGAAGGAACGTGGGCTGCTGGTGCTCACTTCCAGCACAGTCTCAGGAGAAGATACCTGCAATGAGAAATTCAAGGAAGCTTCCATGGGGGGAGATCAGGGAACAACTATCAGGAGCCGGGGACCTCTGCTTATGCTACCTGTGACTTCAAGATTTACTTAATAAGCAAACTGTGATGGGACACACACAGCTTACAAATTATAACAGCTCTTTGCCAAATCCTCCTAGTTTGTATTTCTCTATAAGGTGGGTAACAATAGAGAACAGGCTATGTGGACTGTTTTTTCAAAAGCACCGTGTACCCACATCTGTCTCCTCCTGACTGGGCATTTTTTGTGTAAGGAAAAAGAACAAATCCCTTAATAAGTGCTTAAAGTTCAGTTTTTGCAGGCTGAAATAGCCCCAAAGTGATGCATTTTGAAGTTATGACTGTAGTTGCTTGAAGGTGAACGTTGCTTCTTTGCCATTATGTTGATGCACTTTGCTTTATTTTGCATTGCACTTGCTATGACAGTCAACAGGCCTCAAGTGATTTGCACCATCTGTGTAGACCAAACTTGTCTGATACAGTTTTTTTGGTTTTATGTAGTACCTCCCATGGAAGATTGTAAGGAACAAGAGCCTGTGATGGACAACAATATTCCTCTGGTGCCTTTTGAGAGACCTGCTGTTATAGAGAAGCTGACAAGCAACATGGGAAAGCGTAAAAGCTCCACCCCACAGAAGTTTGTGGGTAAGCTCGAGAAACACATTTTATTCATAGTAGCGTTAGGTATATATTGCTTGTAATCTGGGAATTGTAAAGGAAAGAAAAAGGTGAAAAGTGGCACTCTGAGAACTTATTTCTGATGAGGAGGAAAAATAAATAAGATGGCTAAATCACAGCAAAAAAAAATCCCGAAAATGATGAGTTTTGCCAGCCATATGTATTCAGAACTGAGGACCATGAAAATGATTTTTATCATTTTGATTTTTTGACCCTACTATGCTTTAGGATCTTTTTTTTTAACTTTTTTTTGTGGCCTTGGAGAGTTAAACTTGTCATCTTTCCATTTCCTCACCTCTCCTCAGTTGCAACTTATATTAAAATCTTAAGGGTTGGCAACAGTTGATCTGATAATACTGGCATGTGGAAATAAAATCATATAGCTCCTATTGGAAGGCGTGCAGTGTTCTGCACAAGGTAAACTTCCTAATTCATGAATACAAAGTAGCACTGGGCCATTTTTGATTATCGCTTTCAGGATCTTGGGCCCAGAATTTATGTTTTGCTTTGTGCATAGACAACTTAGAATTGTTCAGCTTGCAATGGGAGACAGTATGGGGGATTTTACTTGCACTGAGCTGTAGCTTAAAGCTTTTCTTCACTAGTATGAAGGCCATGTGAAACTTCAGTGTTATTTGGGGTAAGTGTATATTGGGGTAAGTCGAAAGCCCTGTAATGGCTGCTTCCTACACAGGGAGGACAAGGGTACAGATTTTAAGGCTGTTACGTTCTCCTCCCATCTACTCTATCGACACTCTCAGAGAGGTTGGAAAATAGCAAGCAATCGAGATAATCGTTTTGGAAATCTTTGCCCCTCAGCTAAATACAGATTCGGATGAGTTAGTTAAATAACCACTGAAGGTGGTTCTAAGCTAACCCCCACGGTTTGGAATTGTCCTGGCCTAGCACCATGCTTCATCTCACACGAGGACACTGACACTACTTTTGTAAAAAGTTAAAGACCATTGGGGAGGGTGCAGAAAGGAGCTGCCTAGCCAAATCCAACTGTATGGGATCATAAATGCAGCTCCTTCTTAATAGACTTAACCAGTATTGTCTCAGCAAGTGCTCTTGTTCTTCGCAGATTTTGATTAACAGGGCAATATTTAGCCAAGCTGGCATTTAAATTGGTGTACTTAGACCTCAGAATCCCTACAGCCTTGAAAGGAAGAGGAGCAGTCCACTCCTCTTGCCTTTTCTTTCTTTTTATCCTCAAGTTGTCCCCTGATTCTGATGTGCCTATTTTTTTCCTGCAATACCTCTTCCAGGAACTGGAGTCTTTTTCTGCGAGGACTAGAGACCTCTCACCCTTCCCTCTTAAGTTCTGGAGCCTGCTCTCATAAGCAGTATCATTTGTCCCTTATAAATACACCTCACAGCTGAGGCAGATGGATTTCTAGATGGGTTAAATTGATTTAACTTTTGGAAACTGCAGATGATGGATTTTATTTTAGATCAAGAAGGTTATTTTATTTGCCTGCTCACATGTGATTGACCATATGTTGTTACTGTCTTTAAAGGTGAATTTAGTGATCTGAAATCTTTGCATGAAACATGCTCTGGAAGATTATTATTCTCTTCAGCAGGGTATTTTTCACTGAAGATGAAGCTGCTTCTCTACAGAAACAATACATCATTTTGACTATTTTTTTTCTGCGGTTAGGAATTTAGGTTTCCATATGACATGGAGCTTCTTATCCGAATCCATTTGTAGGGAAAAAAAGGAGTGTCTGTCTTACCGTATCTTATTTTTCTGCTTCTTTTATTCTTTCCTGGCATCACAGTGTATGAGCTGAAAGAGAAGCAATGTCTCTTTCCTCTGCTGCCTTTCTTTTTTTTCACCATGACCTCACTTTTCTTCTCATTTTCTCCCTGATGAACTAGCATTCAGCTCTATCAGGAAGAACTTGTAATGGTTCTCTTGCTTGCAGGAAAATTTCTTGTGCATACTGCAAGCGTGGCACCTATCCAGAACAACTTAATGGTATTTATGAGAAGGTCATGTAAGCATAAGCTCAAATCTTTGCATGCTACGGCTGTGAATGCTTTACTGCTCTTTCTGATCAGCAATCTCCAAGGGACCTGTGTTATGGATCACAGTCTTTACTCTGGTTGAAATTGCAAAAGGAAGGGAAGTAGCGTGCAGCAGATAGAGTAAATTTTTGAGTGAGAGAGAGCTTGGTTATATCTTCTGTTGAGGTAATAGTCTTTCCAAGCCTGTTGAAATACTGAGGCAGAAAATATGATACACAGGAGTGAACACTACTTTTTGCCTCTTTTTCAAAAAAGAAAGAAGCAGACATACATCACAATGTGGATTCATGTATTTTCAGTTTGAATGTGGCACTCGCTGTTACAGAGTGTCACTGAGGTTAAGAACTTGGCAGGATTCAAAGGAAGATGTTCATGTGGCTTACGATAAGACCGTGGTTGTTCTAGTAAGAATTAAAAATATATAGGCAGTGATCCTGCTGCAAAGGTACAGTCAACTTGTAGTTAATGGGGATCAAGAAAAAAATTCACTCAGGTAAATTCTGAAACTGTTGTCTGTAAGATTTCCTGTGTCCTTCTCTGAAGTGTCTGATACTCCTATTGCCACGGATACCTGACAAGCTGGGCTTCAGGTATCACAGTACAGCAGTGCCCAAGCTCTTTGATCCAACTGCAAATACCAGTTTAAGGTTTTTTTTTTCCCTGTCTTCTATGGAATGCTGTACGATAAGCTGACCCTGATAAGGAGTGATAGTTCTTCCACTTCATCAATATATGGGAAAGATAAGTGGAACTGAGAATAAACTTGGGTAGATGAGTGTGAAATAATTCCTTAGGATTACACGTTTGGCTAAAGAGAAGTTATTTAAAATTGGAAAACATGTCAAACCAGGCTGGATTGATTTGCTAATGCTTCTTTTGAGCCCTGTGATTTATGCACCCCCACATGCCATGTTAGCATTTATTTTATTTTTGTATGTCACATTCCATTTTTAAGGCTCCAGCGTCTTTGAAACTGGTTCGTAATTAAAGGAATGAATAATTCAGGTCACTGGCAATTTGCTGTTTGCTGTTCTCTACTCTCTGGTGGAGTCACTAAATGTGGAAGATGAAAGGAATCAAAGTCAGGCCTGCAGTGTTCATCCAGGTTTTCCGTAGAGGATAGGTATTGCTGATTGACCCGTCCCTCTAGCCTGCGGGGGACTATCAGCACATCTGGAGACTCCGTCAGGCTCCTGTTCCTCAGATGTAGCGCCTTATTGAAGCACAGAAACTACATGTGTGGTTGAAGAGGTGACGGGGACACTTGTGTACGTGGAGCAAAGGAACAGCCTCCTTTTCCACACCAGGTGTCTCATAGCGAGCTGTATGCTTGACACAGACGTAGTGGGTACGTAAGCCTGGTGTCTAATCAGACACACATGAGCAGTTCTGAAGTGAGGAGCAATATTCACGTGCTTCACTTTAGACCTGCATGTAATTGCCTTGCTAATCAGGGCCAAGTTCCTAAGCCAGAGTGATGCACAATCTCCAAGGATAACCTGATTGTACCGTGCGTAATGTAAAATCATTTATCTCTTTAAGCATCACGTTATGATAAGCCACACTAAGTGAAATAAACTATTTTAGTCAAAAATAAAATGCTGAATGATAGCTCTGTTGAAATGTACTAATGCTATTTGGAAGAGATTTGGGATTACAGTTCTGTTGCGTTCTTATGTTGGTTTATACGCCTTTTGTTCCAAGCAATTTTGGCAAAAGGTAATAGAAGATTTTAAAGTTACTGGATAGCCAAACCAGTCGTATGTAGCAACTTCCTGAATTGATTAACTTACAGTGCTGAGAAGTTTTACACAGTGAGGCAGTGAAAAGTAACAAAGACAACGAAACCCAACCGAAGTTATTTATCAGATTTCGTAAAGTTTGCTTCAAAAGAATTACAGTTAACTGAAATTTATGTGTATATACCCATGCAAAAGTATGTCTTTTATCTTACCCACATAGTTGTATATGCATAAGGTTTCCTATTTAAAAAGAAGAGTTATTGTATGAACTTTCCTTTTACTGACACCCCAAAGGCTCCACTGGAAAAGCAGTGCTGACCCCTGATGTGAGTAGCTGTAACTTTGTTAACTTGAGAGGAGGATCTGCCATACTCAGCGTCCCCAGGGACTAGCAGAATTTACCAATGTGTGGTTTTGGTTTTGCATATCTGTAATGCCATTTATTTCAAAAGCTTACAAAGGTGTGAAGTTGGATTCACGCAGTGATGAATCAGACGGCTTCCTCATCACTGTGTATTTATGTATCCTAAGTCAGTGGAAGTT
Source organism: Crypturellus undulatus (assembly GCA_013389825.1). Taxonomy (NCBI): domain Eukaryota; kingdom Metazoa; phylum Chordata; class Aves; order Tinamiformes; family Tinamidae; genus Crypturellus; species Crypturellus undulatus. The sequence continues at coordinate 68,098 of VWPW01015190.1, forward strand.
GCTTTGCCTTGCACCAGATTAAACTAAGCCATGCATGTTTCCATGCCTAAGAGATGTTGCCGCATGCCTAAAGAGACACTGGAAATTTGGGAGAGTGTTTTCTTTTGTTGTTGTTGTTTTGAGATTGGTTGGTTGGTTTTAGTGCAAGTAGTTGGGGTAAGAGTTTTTTTGTTTGTTTTTGGTTTTTTGGAAGGGTAAAATGCAAAAAAAAAAAAAAAAAAAAAAGTCATTTTGAGCGTAAATGCAAGATCTCAAGATCAGTCCTACAGTATTGGTGTTGCTTCAGCCTGTGGACACATAGAGCCAACCTTGCTCCAGTGCTGGCTGAAGCATCTATGCACCACGGAACTAAGGATATGTTAGGACATTATGAGCCCTATAGATCCTTTGCTTAGATTTCTCAATTCCTTGTTGTAAGGAATGAGCCATCCTGGGGAGCACGTGCCTGGGGAGAGTGTGTCCAATGGTGCAAATTGGCAGAGCTTTGCTGGCCTCAGAGGTACAATTCCATTTTCTAACGGGCGTCCTCCCTTGAGACGTGGGCAGGAATGAGGCCCTGGGAGGTTTGGAGTTGGTCTGGAATTCAGTGCAGCTGCATGCTTTACCTGGAATAAAAGAGAGCTCTTAGTGAGATTGCTATTTGGCCCATTTCACAGCTGGAACTTCGTAGGAGGTTGGCAAATAAATGGAGGGAGGGTAACTTTGGGCTCTGGAGCAAATTTCACTCCAAGTTTCCATCATCCCCACCTCTCCCTTTTACAGTGAAACCTTGGAGTGATGATACTGATTTTTCTCTGATTCATTTGTTCTTGTCCCGCAGGTGAAAAGCTCATGAGATTTGGCTATCCAGACATTCACTTTGATATGAACTTAACCTACGAGAAGGAGGCTGAGCTGATGCAGTCTCACATGATGGACCAAGCCATCAACAATGCAATCACCTACCTTGGAGCTGAGGCACTTCACCCCCTGATGCAGCACACACCAAGCACAATCGCAGAGGTGGCCCCAGTCATCAGCTCAGCTTACGCTCAGGTCTATCATCCTAACAGGATAGAGAGGCCCATCAGCAGGGAAACGGCTGACAGTCACGAGAACAACATGGATGGCCCCATCTCCCTCATCAGACCAAAGAGTCGAACCCAGGATCGAGAGGGCTCCCCCAGCAATAGCTGCCTGGATTCTACTGACTCAGAGAGCAGCCACGAAGACCGCCAGTCCTACCAAGGAAACTCTGCCTTAAACCCCAAGAGAAAGCCAAGCCCGGCTTATATGAAGGAGGACGCCAAGGTTTTGGATGCCACGAAAGCTTCTAAGGGCTCTTTAAAGGATATCTACAAAGTCATCAATGGAGAAGGGGAGCAGATTAGGGCTTTCAAGTGTGAGCACTGTCGCGTTCTTTTCCTAGACCATGTCATGTACACCATCCACATGGGCTGCCACGGCTACCGGGACCCGCTAGAGTGCAACATCTGTGGCTACCGGAGCCAGGACCGCTATGAGTTCTCATCGCACATTGTCCGAGGGGAGCACACATTCCATTAGGCCTTCTCATCCAAAGGGGACTCTTATGAAGTAGACAAAAAAAACTGCACATGAAGAAATACTGCACTTACAATCCCACTTTTCCTCAGACATTGATACACCTATTTTGTTGTTGCTGTTGTTGTTGTTGCTGTTGTTTAATTATTATTATTAACCTTATTTTTGTGGACCCAACCTCAGTTGCTCTGCCCAGCTTAAGAAAGGAAAGAAGGAAGAGAAGGGATAAAAGAGGGGTTTGCTGTCACTTCTTGCTGAGTGACCTGACTTGCTTTTTGTGGGAATTGCAAGGCAGTCCGTTTCTGTCACAATTAGCTGTGTCTCATGTCCTATTTTGGGATATTGCTCAACTCTGCTAGGTGCTTTAAAGTCGTACTGAGATGCCACTCCTTTATAATTTCAGATAGGTAGGAACATTTCAGAGGAGAGCCTTTTTCAAATGTGTAGATACGGTGTGGGGTTTTGGTGGCTGGAGAAGGGTTGGGGGGGCTTTATTTTGCAGAATGAACAATTACTTTTAAAGCAAAACTGTTTTACGCTATGGATTTAGGAGCACGAATCAAAGTCAATATTCCTCTCAAAACGACTTTGTAGGGTGAGCTGTTTCCTGGGTTCAGTGTGTATTGCCCCTCGAGAATGTACAAAAACGTATGTCTAACACTGTAGCACATAACAGCAGTTTAGTTTCATAAGTCCGAGGGCCTTCTGTGGTAAGTTTGAGGCTCCGTATTTTTATTTTCCTTAACTTATGAAGCACCTTTTTTAGAATTGTTGATTTACTCTTACTCCATGCCTGTGTGTTGACTCACTGGCTTCTTAGAGACCCTTGGGAGCCTTACTTATTTAGTTGCACCCTATGTTTTAAGAAATAGCATTTACAAATAACGTTTTAACCTTGCTCCTAGGACAGTAAGTGGCCTAGGAGTGGGTGAGAGAGTCTGTAGTTTACTCAAGAGGTTCTGCTGCTCTTCTAAAATAATTTGTTTTAAAATTGCGAATTTTCAAATGACAAAAGTACTAGTAGCAAAATGTTCTTTAAATATAATTATATATCTATATATACCTATATAAATACTTTCTCATTCTATTATCACAGTGTTAACCTCTTGGCAGCAGCCTAAACTAAGACTTGCAGCTGGGAAAACACTAGGAGCCAGATCGTCGGCCAGCGTTAATCCTCTTAGCTCCATTGAGTTTAATGGAGCTAATCCAGCTACTTCAGCTACATCAGGATCTGAGCCTTGATCATTTTTTCTCATGTTAACATTGTTTGCTAGTTTGCTGATGCAGTGACTTCCTTTTGTTTTTAAATCATCAATTCTGCTTTAATTTAAGAGTGGAAGTGCGGATTTTGCTGGATATCCTTGGCTCTTGGTGAGCATGCAAGCCCTTCAAACAAACAGATTGCATACAATCTCCCCAACTTCGTTAGAAAGTGATATATGAGATACAGATGCTGTGCTTTAATTTGGATTTATAGATATCATCTTTATTCATAATTTATTAACTTCACTGTAGAGAAAACAAACAAAAAATAAATTCCAGAGCAATTTCTTGAACTAGAGACTGGACAAAAAAAAAAAAAATTGCTTCCTCTCTTTCTCTCCAAGTAAATAACAAATCCAGCAACCAGCCAGCAAGTTGCATCACTAAAAACTGGGCTTAAACCTGTCCAACAGATTGCCACTGAAGCCCAACTGTTTGTACCAATCGCTGTGGAATTGTTTTTGTTTGGCAACAAGAGCACAGCTTAAGAATGGAAAGATCTGCATGTGGGCTTAACCCCTTCCGTGCAAGCAGTCTCCCTCTGCTCCTTGAGACCTTATCAAAAGCATGAAGTTATAGAAGTGTAAAGAAGAGAGGAAGATTGGGCCATAATGAATTCCCATCTGCTCCCTTCAATCTGCGTACTCTGTGCACATGCCAGTTTGCTGTTCGTTTTGAGGGTGCTGTTTTTTTCTTCTCTTCCTAGACCTGGAGCATTTGAAAGTAGGAGCTGAGTGGTATTGATTGAAATCTTTTTACGGTGACATTCTTGGCAGCTAGAACCTGAGTTTAGAAAGGATACAGTAGATCATGGCCAGATTACCTGATGACTGCTTCCCAGCACTGAAATGCTATTAAGTAGGAGCTGGTAAAGTCTTGCAGTAGCCTATTAATTATAATACAATATGGAGAGAAATGTCATCTTGTGTAATCTAAGAGCTATCAAGGCTGGGAATATATGGGCCTTGGAGAGACAGATTTAAAGACCTATTCCCAACATTGTTCTTGATGTCATTGGGTTCCTCCCCTCCTTTTTTCTTCATGTGAATATAGAGGAAGTTCAGGCCAATGAAGCGCTGCCTCCTCCAGACCATTCTGGGTTTCTTGTGCTTGGTGCAAAGGAGTTTGTGCAGAAGAGAAAGGGGAGATGCTGGAGGGCATTGCTTTTGCTCTGGCTTGTTCAGTGCGACTAGGAAGGTTGGCTTAGGAAGCTGCTGACCATGCTCTGCATCTTCGTGTGTTTGGAAACCCACAGACTGGGCTTTCCAGAATGGCACTTTAAAAAGTGGTTGTGAATTCTACAGCAGAGTCTTTTTAAGAGCAGCGTGCGAAGGGAAAGATGCCGGGCTTGAACATCACTGAGCTCTCATGGAGCTTTAGGTGACCAGCGCCATGTCCCAGTATCACAGGCAGGGCCCAGGGGAGGTCGTAGGCAGATTGCTGCCATCGCGCAGGCACGATGCTTTAGTTAGCGTCATCCAGAAGCTGCCTCCCTGAACGAAGCAGAGGTGCTGCGGTCATTCTTATCATCCAGCTTGAAGGCTCATTGAAGGTTTTTATCCTAGACCTAGGGAAGGTGGACGATTAAATTCCAGTTAAGTTCTGAATCAAGGTCTGTGCTGACATTTACTTTAGTGTTTAATTCCTACTTGGTATTGCCATGGAGAGGGAGGAGTTGAATAAGACAGACGGTCCCAGCTCTGAAGCTGGAGGCCTGCTTGATGCAGGAGAAATTGTTGGAGAGCTTTGTATACATCAGCTTGCTCCTATACAGAAGTGTGCACAGCTGGGGCCTCAGAGAATTTTTTTCTTGCATGCCCTCTGCAGATTTCTAAGAAAAGCTCTCGAGTTTTGTCAAAATCATTAGTCATTCAAAGTGTACTGAGAATTTTAGCAGATAATCCTTGGCCTGCAGATGCATTTGTTCTAAGTATCTGGTGTTTGAAAGCGAACCTGGCTGATCTTTATTGGACTTTCTTGAATTCTTGGAATCAGGTTTCCAGTTAAAAACATACATTTGCAAATTTAGAATTGGCTTCCTGTGAGCATTCCCCATTTTCATTAAAAAAGCCATTTCTGCAAACATCCCTGCCAGTAAATCCTTTCACTTCATTTTACATAAAAAAAGGCAAGATTCTGACTCAGTTCAAATTAGTACAAGCCTATTAATTTAAATAGAAGTGTGATTGCTTATTCTGCTCTTGATATGATCCATATTCTTGGAGCAAAGGGCATTATCTATATATCTGCTGCTATGGCCAATGAATTTTACAGCCACCTCTCTTTGCAATCAGTTAGGAATGCACATCAAATATATAGGATTTTTCAGTAAAGCCAGCGTTTTGCTCAGTAATTTATGGGATTGAAACAATTTTATTCTCCTTAAAAAGTGCTTCCATCTATGAAGTGATGTGAAAGGTGTTTAGGCATGAACCTTTATTGGTCTGTATAAGGAAAAATCTAACTAAATTTGTAAATCAGCCTGGTATTTTTAATGATTTTTACAGTGCAAGGGCACGGCTCGCAAAATAGCCACACAGAATTAAATTATATAGTAAAGAGTAAAGAAATTCTCAACTTCAAGATTTTCCATATTTCTTTCTGTTAACGTAAGCTTTCCTAAATTTGGAGCACCGGTCAGGAGTTAAACCAGATCCTCCAAAACTGGCCTTTAATAGGACATGTTTACTGTCGTCTAGGTCCTGTGCTGGCATTTTCGTGTTTGAAAAACAGCCCCTGGAAAGAAGCCCCCCTGAAAGAAGAGTAGACACCCCTCCTCCAGAAAGGGGCTTTGGAGATGGAGCTAGAGAGAGGTGCTTATTTCAGCCAAGGACAGGAGTAGCGGTAATACGGTTCCTTCACTATTTAATGCTCTTTCGTTGCAGCCCTTGCTGTGTATTTTAATAATGGGGGAGAAGGGAGGTTACACTGTTACCTGAGTAGCTCTACTAAAGTAGAGCAGTTTAGGAAAAGTGAGATCAAATTGGCTACGATGCAGTTTGCATCTTACCTTGGTTTACTGTCATTTAAAGAACAAAAACAGATGCTAGTAATGACCTGCAGTCAAGAGCAGCCGGGGATTTTGAGAAAGTATATTTATATGTATGGTATCATATTGTTAATATATATGCTTTATTGTATATGTGCCTTTTCCAAATGCATTTTGAAAGCCTGGGGTGTCATTCATGGTATCTTACCATACCCTTTCAGAATGCAAAACAAAACCAACCAACCCAAAGTAAAAATCCCTGCTCGAATGGCATAGCAAGGCAGCTCCCCCTTCCTTTCTGCACCCTCTTTGGGAGAGGAGACTGGCTTAGGTATTCAGCAAAGGGATTTCCTGGAGTGAGTTGACTTTAAGAGTGGAAAGGGCTGAAAATTACCCAAGCCAAGTGCATTTGAGCTCTCCAGCCAGAGCTGCTCTCAGAGCTGGTCCCAGCCAACACGATCATCCACAGCCCCATCCATATGCCCCTTGCTGAGACTTTTTGCAAGAGTCCCCAGCTGCACCCTACCCTGGAGAGCATCATGGCAGGGAATTCTTGTTTCCTTATCCTTTGCAGCTTCAAGTAAAGCAGACTTGAAAATGGTGTTTGCTATGTGTTTAACTTCCCGTTCAGGACCAGGAGCAGACTTTGCTGGCGTTTTGCAAAAGTGTGCTTGCAGCTGGAGAAAGAGCAAAGCTCCTGGGCGCTGGGACGCTGCTGCTGCTGCTGCTGCTGCGCCGGTCAGTGAGCACGAGAGGAGAGGAACCACCCGTAGAAGGTATCAGGGGACCCATTTGTATCTCAGGCCAGGAAGGACTCGCTGTCAGACATCAAGTTGTGTTTGCTGGTCTGCTTTGGTGTAAAGCACAGTAGTGTTTTGGTACTTGCCTGATGGGCTGGTGACGCAGTTTCACAGCGGTCCCAGCACACCGTGAGTACGAGGGAGGGAAAGGGGCAAAGAGGTAGAAAAGAGGCAGAATTAATTTGCTTCCAAGCAAATATATATATGTATGTATATTCCCTGAAGTATAGCCTGGAAAGAATATTACCCGTTTCTGTTGTAGCCTAATGCAGCTGTGCCAGGAAGCGTGTGATTGCTGTCCTCCTCCTCCAGAGAGGCTCCGCAGGGAACACGGGACGGTCGCGAGGAGGTAACGTGCTGGCATTTCCCCATGCCACAGGCATAATAGTAGGTCAAAATGACAATAAAAATGGCACTTATTTAAACTGCCCGGCTTTGCAGCTGGCGTCTCCACAGACCAGCCTTTCCGTTATCCCAGTTCACTTTCCGGGATGCTCCCGTGGGTGGGAGCACACCAGGCCATGCTGTCCTGCTTGAGACTCTTTCCCTTTGCAGTGCGTATCATGGCACCTAGTTAATCCATGCACAGAAAGGACCATCTCCCTTTCAGCAAAGTCTTATTCTTACATTGCTGTAGAAAAACCTAAGGTTATTTAAGACGATTGCGAGAATCCTGTGATGTATTTACTAGCAGTATGTGAAGGATTGTAAAGGTTCAGTGGTGATGAAGTGGATGGAGGCTGGAGGGCAGCTCTGTTTGTGGTTCGTGTGGGCAGCAGGGTGGCACTCGGCCCAAAGCTCCCTGAAGGCGGCCGCTGCTTCCTTACCCGGGGTCCGTGTTGGTTGTAGCTCTTGGCGCGCACAACACCCCTCGGATTTGATCTGGGCACCCGCGGGAGTTTGACAGTGAAGCACGTGCTTAATTACCGCTACTACTCGTCAGACGAGGGCCTTACTCGCTAATTCGTAAAGCACAGCAACTTTTCCTCCTGTGGTCTCGGTCCTTCGGAGCCGCTGGCGAGGTGCTGCGGCAGAGCCGCGCTGGCTCCCGCCGGCGCGTCAGCCTTAACCCCTTGCGCGCGGCGCTCGCGGCCGGGATCTGTCCTGGGAAATCCGGAGCCTCCCGCCGAGCGCGGCTCCGCTCCGGCCGCGAATCGGGCCGCTGCATTTTACCTCAAGGGACGCAGCCTAAGCGAGGCGTCTCACAGGGGAGGGAGGGCACCGAGGCCCCTACTATGCACTTACTGGGATGGGGCGCTGCTTACTGGAAAGGGCCGTTCGCTTCCGAAGCCGCTGCAGCAAGGGAAGGACTCGGGGCTGCTTCTGTGGGAGCCCAGCTCCTGAAACTGTGATAGCCCTGGGGCAAACGCCAGGTGTTCCCGGAGCTCGGACGCGTCCGCGTCCCGCGCGCGGAGCGGCCTCCGCTGCGTCCGGAGGCCGTTCTCCTCCTCGCTCCCCCTTTTCCTTCTCTCAGCTTTAAGTCTGGGCCTGCTCTCATCTCCCGTAGCTTTGGGCTGTCTAGGGTTTTTTTCGTTGTCGTTTTGTTGGTGTTGTTCATTGGCTGTACAGTCTGTTTACATATTTTTGTACTCAAGTGTAGTTTTATATTAAAAACAGGAAAAAGAAAAAAAGAGATAGTCAATTTGAGGAAAAAAAAAGCTATTAAGGTACGTAATCTTTGTAACACTTTAAAGATCTAGGGTACCTTCAGAGATGACTCCACAGCGATGTACTTATAATTCTGTATATTTGCCTTCCTTTTTAGTTGGTTTTATTTTCTGGTTGTATTTTTTTTCCCTAAAATGTATATCTTTTTATGAGAAACTGGAAACTTTCAATGCAAATGTTTAGAAAGATTTAAAATTGTAAAGTAAAAAAAGTCATATAATTTTTTTTTCCTGTTGGAAGAAAACGCTTTAAAAGAAATTTTACTACTGTTGTATTCCAGGGTGGGGGTTACCAACCCCAGATTTGCTTCTTACGCTTCATTCTTGGATCTTGCTTTCTAAACATGCTCATTGCAGACATGGATGATTGCTTATATTAGGCTTTTAAAAAGAAAATCACCAACAAACCCACCTTTTTGGTTACTTTTCTGTTCAAGTGCAATACTTTCCCTGACGTCTTAGCAATGTTACAGTGGTTTCTTTTTTCTTTCCTCGGTCAACACAAATCAGTGAAACAAAATGCTCTATCTTAAATACATTCAAAGATAAGATTCAAGTAACTACGTAAATTAAGATTGTGACTGGCAAAAGGTTAGAAACTGTAAGTTAAGGCTAAAGCCCATTCCTTGACTCTTGCTTTTATGTGACATTGAAACACATCCCGTGGTAGGAACTACGGGCAAATGTGTTCTTGTCTCTATTTTATAATTGCAGCTTTCTTTTTTTTTTCTTTTAAGAAAAGCACTTAAGATCAATGTTTATTAAAAAAAAAAAAAAAAAACAAAAAAAACTCTTTTGGTCTGATCCAAAACCCACTCAGTGGAGAGTCTCATTGGCTTTGATGGATTTTGGATTAGGCCTAATCTCTTAGCTAGGGCAAAACTGCCATTTACTCTAATGGGAGAGATTTGCCTGCGTAAGAATTACAGGACTCATGTCCTTTATCTACCTGAGAGACCAGAAAAGCTTCTTTAGAGTTGTCCTTGTCTTATATAAGTTTAGATGGGACTTGTTTTACATATCATACATATTTATATATAGTGTATTTTAATGCCTTTTTTTCCCCAGTAGACTGAAGCCTCTGTTCTGTAAATATGTGTGTAGGTACGTAATAAAAAAAATCCCATTGAGATTTCTTTGAAAGGCAGTTACTGCGCATGCACAGTAGCCACTTTTGTCTTTTAAATTTGTATTTAAGATGATACTTTTTAATAATAACAAAGGTGAGGAGACTGTATCCCATTCTGACTGATTGCCAAAATTATTTCCCAGACTCTGTGTTTGAATTCCAGAAGAAAAAATCCATTCAGTGGGTGACTGTTTCATACCCACGACTTCACACTCCTAGGGCCAAATCCTGATAACCTCCTGCAGGTTGTTCAGGTCCACCCAGCAACGGGGACCTTCTGGAAGCAGTGGGATCACACCAGAACACGGGTGAACGCAATTCCAGGCTGGGAGGCCTGGCCCCTTTGTCACGCGCCTGCAGTGACTCCCCTGGCGTTGCGCCCTGCCTGCTTTAGTGCCGAATTCCACACGGGCTGTTTTTGCAAAGCAAACCGGGCGAGTGACCACTTCTCTCCCCGCTTCCAATTCTGAGTTCTGCGGTACATGTTGTGACCTCAAATTGAGGAATCTTATAAAATAATAAGGTTAGGGTCTGTTCCAAGGCCGAGTGAAGACACTGGGAATTGTCACGTTGCTTTACATGGGCTTTGGAACACGCTCTTACAAAACAAGTTCAGGAACAATTATGGTAACAGTGGTGCATGTGAGCAACCCCAGTGTAACCTGTATCCCCCCGCTAAAGAGTTTTGCCGCTGTAGACTGAACTATGGGACTTGTTTTCTTTTTCTTCTTAGTATCCATGCATACATTTGGTTGCACATCTGTATGCGTGTACTCTGTACATGTGTGAGTGTTGTACAGCCACGTGAGAGTGTGAGTCTGTGTGTGTGTATAAATAAAAGAAGCTGCAGAAACTTTGTAATACTTTGTGAAAAGGATTATATTATAAAGGTTTGTACTGTCTTGAGTGCACAGCTACTGGAATAAATGTAGGGAATCTCAGGAACAAGCATATAATTTGTCCAAGAATTATTTCTTCTCAGAAGTGTAAGTGCAGTTTTTAATTCTGTATATTATTTAATATTTTACCAATAAAAATAAACTTCTGACATGAAAGGGTTTTCCAGTTAAGGTTTCTGGGAATGTTGGTCTCTGCTTACGTTTTCTTTCTTGCAGCAGCAGCCACAAATGGCCGTTGACACCTCAAGGGATCACACTTCTACCTGATAACAAATCCTGTTGAGTAACTAGAGAGACTAAAGGGGTTGTGAAACTGGTGAACTGGGCCCAGATTGATGTTAATACCCATCTGAGCTGATGATACTCTTTTTTTATTAGTTTTGGCACATAACATTTTTAAGCGCGAGTTAGCGAGTGTTCCTCCTAAGAGCCTTTCTTCAAGATGGTGGCATCAATGAGCTGCCATGAGGTACCTGCCCTGTCTTTGAAGTGAGTTAGTGGCCCAAGGTACAATGTTTTATGGAAGGCACTCAGACCCTGTTAGCAGGTACCTTGAACACCTTCCCTCAGCATAGGGTTTTGGCGGAGATCCTCTCTGTGTTATCCAGAGGTGATCTTCCCAGTTTGCATTTACTGGATAGTTCCCATTGCCTCATTTGTTCTTTCTTTTGTAACACAGCTATCGGTCTGGTAGCATTCATGGTAAAAACTTCTGAATAAAAGGAAGATCTCATGAAGCTTCGTAAGTTGTTTGTTGTTTGTTTTCAAAATCTCTTGTAAACTGTTGTTTAAAGATTAACTGGCCTCTCCCCTTAATAAAAACGTCCATCGTTGACATCAGAATGGAAATCACTACAGATGTCATCCGAATAAAACTCCGACTTCCTTTAAGCTGTGTTTGAGCTATGTCGTCTCAGAGAAGAATGTTTCTGTCTGATGAGCAGAATTTTCCCTATTTTTAATCACTCATGGTTGCCAGCTTAGTAGCTTTGCTTGAAAAAGCTGCAAGATTCAGATAATGTAACAATCTGAATTTTAATATGTAGACAAGAAATCACACTGTGCCATTGTAAGATGGAAAAGGTTGGCCTGACCTGCTTGAGCTCCTGCCCTAAAACGCACTGCAGTCACCGATGCTCTTTCCATTAACTTTCGACTCGTTAGGTCAGGCTCCAAGAAGATGTGGGAAGAAATTACGGGGCAAGATTGCCGGAATGCTGATCTCTGAGCCTACTGAATCATTTGTCTGCAGGAATAAGCTTCTGGGCCCAGTCTCAGGTTATTAAGGAAGAGAGAGTCCTAGAAATCTCCTGGCCGTGCTTCAGGGGCACTGTGTCGTCCGTACTTGCATAAAATGTCTGTCTGAGAGTCATACGATGGCCTACCAGGGCCTTTTGCTCAAGATCACTTTGTCAACAGCTGAAAGTAAAGGGCAGGTTGACCTCATCCATTGCACTTTATTTAGGCAATAGGAAATCAGACCTAATCCTTTCCCTGCATTATCTTTACTCTACTGCAGCCTTTACTCCTTTTTACAGCTTACTCTTCTACAGCCTTTTCCTGCTTTAAATGAATAGAGAAAGAAAGGTTTCAAGATTATTCTATGGTCAGTGTCTGTATATTCTACCATCAACAAGCCTTAATTTGATATAGGAGGAGGCTGGTTTCAAGATATTTCATAATTCTGTGCTCCCTGTGCTGGTTCAAATGATGCAGTCACTGTTGATTTTAAAACTGCAGCATCACCCTTCATGTTGAGTGTGAAGTATTGCTAACTTGCTTGTTGGACTTGTGTCCAACACATAGGAAGAAAGCTGAAATTCATGTTGTCATCAGAAGAGAATGAAGGCAAAAGCAGGATTTGGAGCAGTGCGTTTTGACAAGTTGCTTTCTTTAAAAAGGAGCTGGCCATTTTAGGAAAATAGAGAATAACAAGAGGCCGATCATTCAAGATCTTCCTGAAAGGGTTTTGCTAGATGCACATGCTACTTCAGAGGTTAGTGAAGGGATCAGAATTCCAGTCTTGAGAAACCAAATTTTCTAGCAATCATCCCAAATAAATGCATCTTTTCTAAAACCTTATAATTTTCCCAGTTAATGAATATTAAGTTCACCAGTTAATGAATATTAAGTTGACCTCTGCAGCTCTAGTATTTTTATTTCTGTGCAGTGCATCCAACATATTTGTAGAGCTTCTTCTGACTGCGAGGTTGTGTTTTTTAAAAAGTGCTGAATCTAAATACTTCTTCTCCATCTCTCTTCTCAAATGTGAAATCCCAGATCTCCAATGAATCATTTTCCACCAAGACACCACAGAGTATATAATAGAATTCTCTTAATGTAAGGGAATGCCAAGCCCTCAAAATCACATTATGAAACACACAATAATTGAGGGGCTAAAAATAACTGTTGCTTGGATTGCAATTTGAACATGCTTAGTTTTTTTTCTTTCTTTTTTTTTTTTTGTCAGTTCTAATGTAATTGGTCCTCAATAAACCCAGCATTACCCTTCTGCCCTTCAGTAGTTATTTTTGTCTCCTTCTGGTGTATCTGGTGTGGCATGTCATAATTTCCAGCGTGCAATTATCACTGTTTATTTCTTTCACAGCCGAATACCTTGCGAGCCACGGTGACTCCTGCATACAATGAAATACGAGTTGAAAGGATTACCATGTAAGTACTTCGGTTGCTTAAAATTTAAGACTAAGAATGAAAACTCTTTTCAAATGGACACACTTGCAAAATAACCTGTGTGTCCTACTAATTCCTCTTGTGGAGATTACGGAGGGAGGCCCAGAATACGACATTTACCAGAGGCTTCTGGTGGCGGAGAAATTCAGCCCTTCTAATGAAACTATTTAAATGCTCAAAATTATCTCATTATTTTTCATTAATCCTTGCACACCAGCCCGCCTCCACACACTGTAATTCCATGTTACCACCCATGTTCGCGTTAAAATAGGAACAGATTATTCAAGACTCCCACACAAATCGTGAACCTCTATCCCTTCTGATCTGTTGCCACGAGCAGGCCATTCCTGGGACTGAGGAACTTTTCCATTAGGCAAGGAAAAGGCCATAACCCTGCCAAAAGGGCACTTGTGAGTTTTAAGCATTGCCTATTTTTATTCCTGGCAAAAACTTTACTCGCACCCAGCATCTAAGTGTGGATGAAAATACCCTGTCAAAAGTGATTTTTAACAGAAAATAGGTTTTCAGTGAATGCATTCCCTATGGAAAGTATCTGTTTTTCATAGATTTGGGGGAATTGGGGGATTTTTCTCTCAATAAGAAAGACCGAAAATCTAAACCCTCCAAGGGTTTCTGGGTTGTTTTGTTTGGTTTTAAGAGGAAATACTTCTCTCCCCTCAGCTCCTGTTTTCATATCAGTTCAAATAATGTCAAGACATTCATTTGCTGCTCTTTCCCATTATTTTTGTTACTTTCCCAGTTTAAGGCTGGCTCTGTGTAGTTTATAGGGTGTGGTAAGGAATGTAAATTATTATTTTCATGTAGGTGTGGTAGCTATTCAGTTGTAAATCCTGTTTTCAATCCTTCTGACTATTTTATGTGTGATCCGCAATATTGATCTGTCTTCAGGGTAGAGAACACTGCAATCTATCAGAACAGCGGCTTTTATTCCTCACTAAAATAAAGTATTCAAAGCAGTCTCCAGTGTGGCAGGGAAAAAAAATCTTGCTTGAAGCTCGAAGACTTTTTTTCTCTCCCTTTGAAATGTGCAGAAGAATTTGTTTCTGTAGTTGATTAGTTTTTATCAACTAGTTGCAAAAACTGACTAGCCATCGTTTGCAAATTCATCTCCTGTGGTAGTCTGCCAAGGGCTGTCTCTCGCCTCTCGATAACTGACTTACGCAAACAAACCAAAAATGTTGCCTCTCAATGTGATTCTTGATGGTGAAGAAACAAGAATGATGTAAAAAAGAGAGCGCTCTAGTCATTATTGGACTTTGAGCAAAGTTGTCAAGTTGTTTTCAGTTCCATGATAGTAGTCAGAGACATGTCTGAAACACAGTGTGTTCTTACCCAAACTGTGACGAGGCATTTTTACAGCCTACTGTCAGTGGCACCTCCAAAGCCTCCAAGATTTAACTCTCGAAACCCCTTTTTTTCTGAAGTTTAGTAGTTTTATGAGATCTAAGCTGGTGCATAAAGCCATCTTTGGGGTTCAGAAGTTCTCATGGGTGAAGCAGAGGACTAGATCTGCATAGGTTAAGTGGCCTTCGTGGGACTAAGCTGATTTAGACCATTTGAGTACTTGTCCCAGTATCTTCATGAGCTATGTCCTTTGAGCTCTTCTCAGGAACTTTATCTTATTTGCTCACAGAGATGTACAGTGTGCGTATATACGCGTGTTCTGATCGTATCCATAATAACTGCAAAATGGGCTATTTAGATCACATCTGCGTGCTACTTGGCTTCTAGATGTCAATCCAGTCTACACTTCATTCACATATACTCTGGAGAAGCCTAGAGAAGTGGATAAAGTGTATGGTGATTCCAGATGTTTATTCTTCAGACACAGTCCACACACACATAGTCCAGGGCATGCATAGTCTGTCTGCCTGAAGTTATGGCTAGGATCCATTGCTTGGTTCCCTGGTATTTAGGGTTTGGATATTTTTTGGCACGTACTCAAAACTGGTGGGCATGCTCGACCATTTTAACTGGTCACTGGTAATATGGAAAGTGTGGAACATATATTTGCTTGGATATATCTACATATCTATACATATTGTTATATATCAAATAGATGTTTTAGTAATATCAAACATTAGATAAAAGAGCAGTTAAATTAGATAAAAATGCAGTAAAAAATATTAAGTGGCCATCTGTCAGTCACACTACAGGGACAGGTATTGCTGCTGAGAGAATTAATAGGGTAATGATGAGGGCTGAGTCTTGAGATGTCGGGAGATGAAGGAGCTGTGTAGTTTACATGGGTTATTTTGCTTTGCTGTAGGAATTAGTTGGTAGTTGTGACTGTGTTGTGTCCTAATGGATGACCTCAAAGCAACCCAAGCACTGCTAGCTTGAAAAGATTCTCATTTTACTGGAGTGGAAGAAATTTTTAGTGTTTGGGCAATGGCTGCATTTCCTAAGCACAATTTAGAGGCCTGCAGTACATACAGAATGCGAGGTTGCTACTCTTTGGCCATGATAAGGCATTTAAAATGCTTTTTCTGTGGAGCTCTTTTTAAAATACAAATTTCTTCAGTTGAATGGTCTCTATTTTTGTTCAACTTTTGCCCCCTTTCTTCCAGAAGGAAAACAGAAGTTGTCTAGACACAAAAAACAGTAAAGATTAAACCGTTCTCTCTTCCTATTGATCATTTCTTTCGTGTTAGTTGTTAACTTCTTCAGAAATAGGTGCTGCACTAGCACATAGCAAAAATAGGTCCAATCTCTAAAGTTTTTATACTGTAACTATAAAAGAAAATGAAGCTTCTTCTAATTTTCTGAAGCCAAAAGATGATGGGATGTTGGTCAAATGAGTCCAGCTCCCCAATGGATCCAGATGGGCTTGGATAACTGACTCCTGCTACTCTCTGTCATGTTCTCACTAATCTGTTTTATCTGTGAACTTCACCGGCTCTGTTTCTCTGTTTTGGTTAGATCTTCTGATAAGATGCTGAATGATCTGGGTCAAAACCAGATCTAAACGGGACCCTGCAAGCAACGCTGTAGCCGAATGATGCCCTGTTTGCAGTTCCTGCTGAAAACTCCCAGGTACTTTGCTGCGCTGTAATCCAGTTAATATGTGAACATCGATTTTGTTTTCTCCAGAGGGGGAGAAAGCGATACCAGTATTGATAGAATACCGTTTTTATGCTGGTCATATCTGCTGGAAAGTAAGTTTTGAAGATTAAGCTGGTGTGATGCACTCTGTACAAAACACTTCAGCTGCTCTTAGGAGACAACTTTATGTAACAGATGAAAGGTGAAGGACTTCGTGTTTAATATAGACTCAGTTATAAAAGAAAATCAAGCTCCTGGGGAAGGAAAGGTTTTGAAGATAGCGTCACTAGCTGGTTAATTCTGCTTCGTGTTGACCTGCTGGTTTGTTAATGACCTCTGACTCTCCTGTCCAGCCAAATTCAGATGAAGGCAGTAGGGCCATGCACTACGTGTAGGCTGTGTAGCCAAGACTTCACTGAGACCCATGCTGTTAACAGGAAACCCTTTGCTCTTATTTCAGGCTGAGTTGTGTAATTCTGAGCTGGGTTGAATAGGAACATGCAAGACCCTCGATGCAATTTTATCTCGAGTCATTTGCCCATCCTCTGACTTGCCACTGCACAAGCCTTACTCCATTTGGCTTAACCCTTTCAAACATGGACCAAAAAGCCAGTCTTAGTGCAAAGCATCAGGTCAGCCCTTAGGGAAGCTTTTAGGTGAGGATATTCTATTTTGGGCTATTTCCCCACGTAGAGAAGTTCTAGTGCTTATCTAGATGGAACAAAAGTCAGGCCTCTTCTTCTAGATAAAATGCTTTCCCTTCTAACTGCCTGATGCCTTATCTCTGGTCTTGCAGCATCAGTCATATAACCATTCTCTTGACCCATTTAACATTTTGCTTTCAGCAGAGCTATAAGGATTGGGATGGAGTTGGGGAAACTTGATCCACAAATAATGTTTTCTTTTGCTTAAAAATTGTGAAAAACTCTTCAGGTTCTTCACACATGTATGACCAGGGGAGAATTTTTTATTCTTAATCAGCTGATAAATTATCTATGGAGAGTGCTTTTAAGAACATAATTCTGGTACATTTGGTTCATAAAAATTGTTGGGTTTGAGGCACTTTTAAGAACTTCCTAACAAACAAAAGAGCATTAATAATACCATCTGATGCTTGCCACCTTGTTCTCTTAGGAAAAAGAAAAAAAGGAATTCACATATCCATATCCAAAGCAATTTCTATGAAATGAGTATTTTAGCAAACATAGCAATCTTCTACTGCTCACCCATTGAGCCTTAAAAACAGATAAGAACTGGATACAGGTAATCAGGACAGTGATAGACTCTTGACTTTCAGTTTGAACTTAGCCCACTGGCAGATACAGCCAATGCCTGCTTGTTTGTTAATCTGTTTGGAATTAGGTTGGTGCTCTTAAGCCATTTTCCAGTGAATGATTATCCATCAAAATGGTTTTTATCAGCTGCAACAGACTGGTGCTGAAACTGATAGTTTCTTTGAGAGACACTATGTATGTAGGTAAGTAGAATTCAGCCCAATTTCCCACCTGAATGATAATTTTTCTGAATATCTCAGTTCTACAAGACATGGGTAAAGGTGACTCATAAAATACTTTTTTTTTGAATCTGCAGAAAAATAAATGCTGCAGAATGATAGAGGTCACTTAATATATTGTCATTGCATGGTCTGACAAACCAAGGAAGTATAAAAATTCTGGCAGTTGGAAATATGATTATTAAATTGCAGGACTTCGAACTGTCCTGGATAGACTGCTGGGTGGAAGCCAGGTAAAGAGGAGCTGAAGACATAATTATGGAGTAGGACTAACATAAAGGTTTTCCCTTCCTCCCAAAACCTGTTTAAAGGACTAATTTAAGAGCTGCCAGTGATGCAACTGAAGAGACACTTGGTTCACTTTACTCTTCCCAGATTAAGGGAGAGGTGAGCAGGGACAGAACCCAATGGCGAGGGTCGTCACCAAGTTCTGCTTTGACGAAATGGCAGAACAAGCCAATTAAATCAATTAATTAAATCAATTAATGAATGTACTTACATGGCCTTTCACATTCTTGCACTTAACCATCATTACCTCTGTTAATTGTATGATGTGTCACCATTCCACCCACTGCTTCCCATGAACAATTTCCCCATGTCATCTCTTATTTTTCCATGCATTCATTCATAGATGGAGAGAGAGAGCGATGCCTGTTTCGCCAGTAAGAAGCTATTATTTCGCTATTCTGGCATATTGAGTTGCAGTCATGTATCACAGATCTTTGGCTTGTCACCTCCCAAGTTCTTACTATTCCCTGTCATTTTAAAATTAATTCACTGCTAATCACTTGCTCCACCCAGATGACACTCGTCTTCTCACAAGGCACCACCTGATACGTCACTTGGAAAGAGTGAAGAGAGGGGGAAAAAAACCCCAAATTTAACCGTTGTGCTTGTTGTAGGTCCCCTGCAAAATCCCGACCAGCAAAGAGACCCTCTGAAAGGACAGAGCCGAAGCACACAGACTGGGGACAGCAGGCAGAGCAGGGAGGCATCGCCGCAGCCGCCCTCCAGCCCTGCCAATGCCCTGGGCTCCCAGGGAAGATAAGCGGCAGGAAAGAGGTGCAAAGACGAGTGCAGCGTTGGGAAACAGGATGCCCGTGTGGAGTAAGCGAGCGGCTTGCTCGCGCCGACGGATAAGATCGGGGCGAGTTCCCCTTTCGGTTGGTGCTGGTCGCGGGGGAGAGCCGTGGCGCGTGGCGCTTGCAGCGGCTGCGGGAGTTCTTATCTGTGGGCCCAAAGCAAGACAGCCTCAAACCACAGCTAGGAACGTTTTGAAACAGATTTGGCTTGCCCCGGAGGAAACGTGTTCGGGGAATAACAGACCAGTGTAGCTGTAGACCCGCGGCAGCGAGATAAAGGCCCCAGCTTGACCCAGCTGCTAGCGCGGGTATCAAGTAGGGCAGTGTGAATATTCATCCGTGCGTTTCAGAGTAGGGAGGGACAGGGGCCTTTTTGTTTCTCAGCTCTTCTCACTATTTTGTTTCCATCTGGAAAGTATATGTTCACCTTTATGTGTGTGTGTATGTATATATATATATATATATGTGTATATATACACAAACGTGATACATACATGCTCCTTCATACATACACCCACGTTTATATGTGTATTTAGACGTGGTCAGGGGTCTGTATGCACATGCTGAGAAGTACAATGAGCTAGAATATACCAAAATAGTGATTGTGAGCATGGGGTTTGTTGGAAGTGAAAACTGCGTGGGGTACCTGGGGTGACACTCAGAGGCCAGAGAGATCCAGAGCCAAAGGCTTTGGTGGCCTCGCTCGAAATATGGACCTCCCTTTGGTCACTGCGCAGAAGGACGTTTTAGCCAAAGGCACTTTTTGTGCCTCTCAGGATGTCTTATGCTTGCTAAGAAGTTCTAGAAAAGAAGCAGAAAGTGGAAAATGTCCAGAGAAAGCCACATGCAGTTTGGGAAAGGTTCTTTGGAAGAAAACTTGGGTTAATCCAGACAATTTCCATCAGATAAATTACATTGCTGTCCTCATTAAAATAATGGACCTAATATTAAATCTGCATGGAGGAGTGAAGGAAGGAGAGACAGAAAATCAACCACAAGTGGAATAGGTTAATATAAAAAGCTAAGGTATTCCAAATAAAATTGATTCACTTTATTTACTCCCAAATAAGCATCTCAATCAGTATAAATCAATATTAATAGAAGCAATAAGCATATCTCAGTTTAGTTTAGTTTAAATTCTGTTTCAAGGGAGAACCAAAGGTAGATTTCCGGAAAGCATTTTAGTACGCTAATGCACGAAACCCGCTGTCAGATAAATTCAGATTATCTTGGATAAGGTATTGTTAAACGTTATGAAAACCAGCAGCAGAGGTAAAAGCAAAGAAACTGTTAATGCTGATTTGTTGGGAACTGTCAGAAGAGGTAAGTGAGAACTAGTGGGGTTCTAATTAAAATTTGTGTTGCTGTGCTTACCTCTATATTGGTCTGGTAGTAAGAGGCATATTTGAGTCATCTGCAGTGACAAATAGAACTATTTTATTTAATTTTTCTATGTCTATCAATATGAGAGAAGTTCATTTTTTTTTCTCCTTCAAAACTTAGTTGTAGGAGCTTTGACACAATTGGCACCATTTCTGTTATGAAGAAGTTGGCAACTTTTTCTCATTTGTAATGACTCCTAAATTCTTTGAAACCTAATTGCAGAGTATGTTAATCTGATCTTTACAGGCATTTCACATGTGAATTGGTGACTGGGCACATTCCTACCCGGTTTGCAATTTGTGCCACCCAAAAGGGAGAAGTTAATGTGACAACCCACCAAAAATTTGACTAATGAAAAAGGTCAAACACATTATTAAGCATTAAAATTCTGAGAAATCCCTGTTGTGAAAGAGATTGTAAGAAGAAGAGGAAACAGCACAGCATGAACGATCTCTCGTGATAATGATCTCATGAACAGAAAGAGCAGAGGAAGTGGCACATGTGTGATTATTCCTATTACAATATTTGACCCCCCTGCACCTGATCAGGTGATCTGCTCATGGCTTGGATTGAAAGATGTTGCAGTTTAGGTTAGCTATGAAATACTGCTACTGTTGCTTCTAAATTTAATGAAGCAAAGGGCAGTTTTTTACTTCATCGTTATGAAATTGTCCAGTCCCAACAAAACATCCACCTTAATGTGGCCTCTTCTGGGGCCTTCCAGTGTGCCATAGCTCACCCATGTGCACAGCTGCACTGAAGGGGTAGTGGCCTAGCCCCATGGCACCAGGGAAAGGGAAGAGGGAGGGGATGACCCAGGTTGTGTCCCAAGAAGAAAGAAATCACCTTTGATAACGGCTGCATTTTAATGTAAGGCACTGTTATACACACAGAGACGCAGGCAGTGAACAAGGATCCGTGTTGTTTTTAGAAGGGTTTTTAACATGGATGAGACCATTCCACAACTTGACCGACAAAAAAGCAATGGAAAAAAATGACCCCATCACCTTCCCCCCACCTAAATTTCTACCTACCTCCAATAATAATTTAGAAATATATAATTTAGAAACAGATACTTTAGAACCACGATAGGACTGGTGCCAAGTATAGGAGATAAACCTTTTCTTGTCTCTTTGCAGTGTCATTAGACTACTTAGACTCTCACATTAAGAAATCTGTAGATGAAGTTTATAGCAGGCTTGATGCTATCCAACAGCAGGGAGGTTCATCGTGCAGGGGGGACAAGACACATCTCCAGCCTGTATCTGCTCACGCCACCTTCTGCCATGAAGTGGGTAAGTGGGCATCCCGGCATAGACCTCCCCGGCGCCCTCACGGTTGCTCAGGTTTGTGTAGCTCTGTCGTACCACACAAATCTGCTACTGCAGGACCTAGGGGTGAAGTAACTGGCCGCGTGTCTAGCAGAGGTTCTCATTAGAGCCTGAATGTACCAGGGCTGGGATGACTGAACTGGGCACCTTGGGGTGCTGCCTTGCTAATTATTCAGCATTCGTCAAAATATCTTGACTAACAATTTTGCAGGTTATATCAGAATAGTTTGCGGTTGGCTTGAACCATTGTTTTCTCCTATGCAGACTGAAACAAGAATTCTTAAAAGCCTACATTTAAAAAACTCCTATGAGGACTGAAACACAAAAAATTCTTAAAAGCCTACATTTAAAAAAAAAATCTTTTTTTCTTTAAACTTTCTTGTTCCCTTTTTATCCATTCACTATAAAAGGAAAAAAAAGACAAACCCAGACAAACAAATAACTAATTGATACCTGTTATTTTGCTTTCTGCTTGCTTTTATTTCATATTATTGCTTGCTATCTAGTATTTTCCCTCCCTTTGGATAGCTTATCAAAGAAATAAAAGGGGAAATGAAACTCTGGTGATGCGATGTTTTCCAGATGCATCTAAAATCTGCTAGGTGGAGAAGAAAAGAGAAACTCAAAACCAACTCTGAAATGTTTCAGTTTCAAGGCTCCAAATATTGTCCTAATGTTCTTAAAAGCACTTTAGGACACTCTCTTGTTATGCATGTAGATGGTAAAGGATTTATCCTTTCCTGATCGTACTCCCTTGTGACAACTGTTCTACCCATTGTGCAGCTGTTTTAAAGATCTGTGCAATTTTACTTCTTAAAAAATTTTTTTTTTTTTTTAATCTCCCAAAACAAAGAGCTTCCTTCTACCTCCTTCAGACATCTTTCTGGAGAGGGCTGTTTTTAGGTCAAGAAGCCGACTCTGGTTTCAGGTGGCAGCCTGTCAGGCAGGATTTTTTTTTTTTCCCCACAGATGAATGATTGGCCTAATTCAGGAATTCTCCAATTATGATTATTCTCTTTGGGCATGAGTGACACACCTGTAAGAGCTCACGGAATACATTTTGCAGCATAAAAATGGCCTTCCCTCCCGCACCGGCGCGTGAAATCCCTCCTGGTGCACGGAGCAGCCTGGCGCGCCTGCCTCGGTGCTCATTAAGCAGGGCCACTAATTGCCCTGGAGCCAGGCAAAGTGGAGGGCGGCTGCAGGCCGAGTTTCCCAGGCTCGCCGTGCCCGCGCCGGCGCTCCGTCACCTGCAGCATCCCCGCTGTTCCTGTTGTCCCTGTGCGCGAGGGCTCCCGGCGGTGCCGAGTCACGGGATGACTTTTCAAGCGGCGGAAACGGCATCTGCGTGCACAAAAGGCATTAGCAGCAGGGCTGGATGAGCACCCGGCTGCTGCTGATAGGGGGTTGGTGGCAGAGCACTCCCGGGAGTCTCGTTCCGCTGGGATTTCCTCTGGCTTTCAACAGATCGGTCCCCTGTGCCTTCTGCTGTGAGTAACAGCAGGAGCAATAGCAAAAGAAGGGGAAACTGAGGCATCTAGCTGCTGAGTCACAAGAAGTATATCGGGAGCAGTGTAACTCTCAAATATTTTTGAACATCACAAGGCTGAGGGGTTTCGAGGAAGATCAGAGTGCTGACAACTGTATTGTCTCTCCAGACAGTGGAGAGGGAGCAAGGGTAAAACCTGTCGTAGCAGAAAGGCAATATGAATTTCCCCAACCTGTGTGTTTGCCCCCTCCTGTGCATTTAGTGGGGAGGAAAGATTTAATTAGGGAGAAAGACGAGTAGCAGTTTAGTTTCCAAGCTGAAGTTCAATTCTCACGGCTAAGCAAAACCGTTTCTTCCCGAAAAGCTGTGTCCATGAAGTTGGGGTGTCAGCTGAGCTGACCCACATCTGTCAGTAAGTGTGAGAACACCTTGAATTAGAGCAGCCTGGAGAAGCAGTGCCCGCAGGATGTGGCTTATCGAAGATATCAGACCCCGGCTCTGACAGCTATGAAATCACTTTGTCAGCTGTGCTAGGTGAATGAAGTGCAGAACAGACCCTGCAACTAAACCGTGTTAGGTAGTTATCAAGGAGTCTGTCTCCAAATGGAGACAGTTTCTTACGTTAGCAGTTGGTTAGACTACTCTCATTTTCACTTCACGAGATTTAAAGCAGTCTTGTCTTGCAGTGGAGGTGATGGCAGGCGTGTGGCAGCTTCGGGATATCTAACTTTCAGGCAGGTGTTGAGCACGCTCAACATAACACGCAGCATGATGCTCCCTGCGTGGCTGGAGGTGTCCTGAGGGAGTCAGCGGTCCCCGAGACGTTGGGGAGGGCAGGGTGTATTTTGGGGGGTAGCTGCAAGCAGGCAGAGAGCACAGTGAAGGTTTGAGGCCCCATGAGCTGCTCTGCACCCAGGAGGGCTCTCTCCCAAGCTCCTGTGTGGGCACAGAAGAAGACTGGGGCTCTTTCCTTAGGTCTCAGCTGTTCAGGAAGGGCTGGGCATAAATACAGGGATGCACCAAGGATCCGAGTGACACTTCCCTGTGAGCCAGGATTCAGGCAGTGGTGGCGTTGAATAGGTCAAGCACTGGTCCAGGTACGTAGGAAAAATCACACCTAGGATAAACGTCTTGCTCCTAAAGGAAACAGACAATCTAGGGACAGCCAACTGATGTGGTGGGTTTGTTTGGAAGTGCAAACNACCCAGGAGAGCTCTCTCCCAAGCTCCCGTGTGGGCACAGAAGACTGGGGCTCTTTCCTTAGGTCTCAGCTGTTCAGGAAGGGCTGGGCATAAGTACAGGGATGCACCAAGGATCCGAGTGACGCTTCCCTGTGAGCCAGGATTCAGGCAGTGGTGGCATTGAATAGGTCAAGCACTGGTCCAGGTACGTAGGAAAAATCACACCTAGGATAAACGTCTTGCTCCTAAAGGAAACAGACAATCTAGGGACAGCCAACTGATGTGGTGGGTTTGTTTGGAAGTGCAAACATGTGGCTGCAACCCTTTGGAGATAAAATCAAAGCCTGTTGCATTTTTCCCTTCTAGAAAGGGAGGAGCTCACATCTGTCACCTAAGACTACACTGAGTGGTTAAAGAAAGTATGGAGGAAGTCTGGAAGAGATTCTCCTCAACACTTGCAGTTAAGCAAATGGTTACAATGGAAAATGTTAATGTTAGAAGAACTAGACAGTGCATAGAGCCTATGTAATAATTTCTGGCTGTGGTGTACAAAAGTATCTAAGGGATTTGGGCACCAAAATCTTGCCCATTTTGTCTGGCAGCTTTGAGCCTTTCAATCTTGTGCAAAACTTGTAATATGTATATACGAAGAGTACTTATACTCAATTTATTATCTTCAGATAATTTCAAGTCTCACTGACTAGTGGTGGCTGCACAGTAAGTTTCTTTTCCATTGGATGAATTACTCTCAAATGATGTTTTCATTCTCTCAGTGTGCAGAAGAGATACATCTAATTGTCTTCAGGCAGAGGCTGAAATTAGGTCTCATACATCTTGGGAGAGCACTCTAACCGATGAGTAAATTGAATAAAAGCTGGTGGTGCCAGAGCTGATGCTTCTGCTCCCTGCCTTCTTTAGGAGTAAGGGTGAGAGAATTCTCCTGCTCAAACTCTTAAATTGAAAGCCTGAAGTGATACATTAAGGAGTAAATCTCAGGCATAAGGAAATCTCAGAAATGTGGAGTTATGTGGAGAGGTGAGGTGAAAGGCATCTCCGTGCTGATTCCTTCCCATGTTGAAGTTCTCCCTCTCCATTTGTTGAGCTTGGGCTTTGCTGGGATACTTGAATGTGGCTTGTTCTGCGTCATACGGCTCTTTCCACCCATTCATCACACAGGAAACGTCTTCATCCACTCCAGCTTCTAGTTGCTGCTTTTGGAGAGCTCTGGTAATGCTCTGGGGTGCAGATCTTCAGGTCTTTTTAAAGAGTTTGACCCAGTAAAGTCAATGAAAGTGTAAGCGTTGCCTCTGAGAGCCTTAGGACTCACCTATCTTTAGAAGCAAATCCATAACAATCGGTGTAGTGAATGCAAAATACAATAGCTCTCATTCTGCAATAATAGTTGGTTCATTTTAGAGTTACTTAATACATTTTCTTATTCTGGCATAAGAGCATTCAGAAACACTCTTCTAGTCAATTTTCAAGTGTTAGCAAGCTGTTTTTCTTGGTCTCACAAACTCAGCTTTGAAGTGGGAATAACTTAATTTCCCATATGCTGTTGAAAGCTACTTCATATTGGGACTCTTCTTTATATTCATGCAGAAGTTTAGAGGAGCAGGTGGAAAATATTTGGCAACGAAACTGAGTGCTGAGGAGCTAGAGCTTGGAATGATGCAGTTGATCTACCCTAAGTCTGTATCTTGTATTGTCAGCGACTGATTACGTGAGTTTTCACTGTGTTGCTCTCCAGCGAGGAAGAAAGCCCTTGAAGAGATGGCAGAAGATTTCAGCTCAATTCTGATAGCTGCATTTCACCAGATGGCTGCATTTATCTGAGAGGAAATGGTTAAAGGCCGTTCTCTCGCTTTGAAGCTGTACCGCAAACTTATTGGGGTACTAACAAAGCAAAGTTGCTTTCTGTGAATGCAGGAAGTGGCCTCCAATAAAGTTTACAAAAATTCACAGAAAAACGAACATAAAGTCAAGAATCTCCTCAACGATTCATGTGGCATTTTATTTCGAGCAGTATCTCTCTCCCCTTTTTCTTTAAATACAGAGGCTCGAGCCGTCACGTTGAACTGTTGCCATCGTCCTAGAGGAGAAGTGTTCATCACCCTCCTGCAGCAGCGGTTAAGGGAGTCTCACTCACTGCTTTTCAAAACTGCACAGTATTTCCCCAACTACTAGTAGCTGATGTTAAATCATCAATAAAACACTTTTCCTCATAGCAGAAATGGACAGATTGAGGATTTTTTTT
Source organism: Crypturellus undulatus (assembly GCA_013389825.1). Classification (NCBI taxonomy): domain Eukaryota; kingdom Metazoa; phylum Chordata; class Aves; order Tinamiformes; family Tinamidae; genus Crypturellus; species Crypturellus undulatus. The sequence goes on from VWPW01015190.1 coordinate 94,383, forward strand.
TTCTTTCTCTGGCTTTTTCTTCTTCCAAGGAGCAACACTGTGTGTGCAGAACTAATGAGGCTCATAACTCAACAGGAAAACTTGCCCAGACTGACTTGACTGGGAGCACCAATAAATGGAGCCCAGAACCACAGGACTTGGAGAGAGTAATAAGCATGGATAAACAGCTGGTTTGGCTGGAAATTGTTTTTCAGTATTGCTTCAAATTGTGCCCTCAATGGTTAAGTTCATCCCTGAACAGCTGTTTGGATATCCTGGAATGCAGGATGACATCCAGGCTGGCTACCAAAATCCACACACACGCTCAATATTGTACTGGAAGAAGGAGAGAAGAAACTAGCACAGACCAGGATGGGAAAATTCCTCATAGTTTTAGGATTACCCAACTCTTAGAAAATGCAGTGAGTGCTCCTGAGAAATCCCACCAAATCCTTGCCTGTCTGTGAAGGAAGGATCCCATGATCCCATAATCCCTTATCTCTCTGTATCCCTAGGAGTTGTTTATTTAGCCTGCTCTTAGAAACTTCCAGAGATGGAGCTCCTGCTATTGCCTGTGCTTTGCTCTCCTTGCTGATTTTCCTTGACCTGAACGAGTGTCTCTCTTGTTGTAACATAAGACAACTAGTCCTTGTCCCACACGCAGGGATAAATCTTAGATGGAAATTGGTGCATTTTAAATACAAGCTAGTTCTTTATTGCAACCTCCATGCTAGTTGGTTACTGCCCTTGATTTATTGTAAGAGCTGGAAGAAGTAACTTTTTACAGCAGGATAGAGTGAGTTTGACTGAGTTCCTGGTATGGCAATAGCTAAGAGCCATGAAAACTAGGAAGAAAACAGCTGCCAGCTGTCCTGTCTAACTAGGATGATCCCGATTTTCTACTTGCCCTGTCAAATTGGGCTGCCACATTATTTTCCAGTAGGGCCAGGGACGAGATTTCCCTTCAAGAGCTGCCTTTGTTCCTAGCAGTTTGAACAGTGTTTTCTCTGTAGGCTGTGAAGACTCCTGCAAAGAGAACTGTGTCTTTCTTCTCACACGTATCTCCATTTTGCCTACAAGGAATGGCAGGTACTGAGCAAGGAGGATGGGGAGAGATTTAACCTCTAACATTCACACTCTTTCAGCAGAGAACAGGACCACATCTAAGGTGATGTTCATGAAAGCGTTTTGGAAGAAAGGGATTTGCCATTGGACGTTGCCAGAGGAATGTCACCCGCTCCCCATCACAGCAATTGGAAATACCATCCCAAATTTTTCGTCCTTCTCCCTGGTAAGGATAGAAATAAGCCAGGTAAGACTTCACCATCCCTTGATAAGAAAACGTCCGTGCTGGGGAAGTTTGTATGTGTAGACTGGGTGGATGCTTCGAAAATGTGCATGAACTAAGCCATGGGACTCTGAATTAAACCCAAACCCCAAGTGTTGAGGTTTCCTGCCACAGAAGATAAATATATTTCTGCAGCTGCTTGCAATGGGGATGCAGTTATATGTTTTACCTTGCATACTCCTGTAGCACTGCAAATGGAGTTTAAAACTCCAAATTTTAATATTTCTCCAGAGGAAAAAAAGATAAATTTTTTACTCTTCAGGGTTATAGTGCAAAATACATAGGAGAAAGCCTGAGGTGATCGTTGTTATACTTTTTCTCTTGTTCTGGCAGAACTGCGCATTCAAGACAGATAAAGAACATTGTGCACTGGGATGACCAGTTAGATCTGATAATGTATGAAACAAAAAAAAAGAAAAAAGATAAAGATACTACTAGAAAAATATAAACTTCAGGCATTCAGGCATGTTCAAAGTCCTTTAATATAAGTTGAAAGTAGATGCTTAAAAGTTAGCTAGAGATATTTATCCATGGTTACAGATTAAAAGTCTATTTTATGTCTTTTTTCCCCATCAGGCTGTTAAAACCGCTAAGAAATTAGCTTTGACTCTGAATTTTCCTGCATAATATGGGCCTGAACACATTTTTTTCCTTCTAATATGTAAAATAGCTGATTTTTGTCCTGCTCTCTATATTTGAAGTTAGTCTGACATGTAAATAGTGATTATGAAGTTAGAGGATTTTTTTCCAAGTCTTTTTTTTGTGCTGCAAGAACGAAGATGCTTGTAGGAGTGAAAGCCACAATCCGTAGCACTGCAGATACTTTCTTGGCTGCAGATTTTGCTCTGTCCTATGAATTTCATTTCTTTGCCAGGATATTGGGGATAAGGGCGTTCTTAGACATCCTCACGCAGCTGTCTCGAAGATAAATAACTCTAAGGAATAAATAATACCCCTGCACGAGGGTGGGGCGTATGGAATGTGTAAGCTGGACGTGGGATGTACGGGAAGGCTTACACTGAGACTCCGAACACGCAGTCCACGGGCTGGAAGGAGAAGCGCAGACTTTTTTGAAGCATTTGAGCTTGCCCGAAATGGAGCGGCCTTTTCAAGCCCCCAGTGCCAACGTTTGCCTTTCAGCAGCCCGCGCAGGGGCCTGGCTCGGTGCGTTACCTCCCCAAGCGCTTCTCAGTGGGCTGCTTCGTGGGCTGGTGCCCAAAGACGCCACATCCAAGTGCAGCGATACGGCTCGGAGAAGCTGCAGGTGGCCTCACCGCGCAAGGCCATCTCCGTGCTGGGTGCTGCTGCAGGGCAGGTGCTGGCTGCCCGTGAGCTCACGGTTCAACACGACAATGTGGCGCTGCGCAGGGGGAAGGAACACAGCGTTTTGGAGGGCCTAAGGACACACAAGGGCACACGGCTGGAAATGTTCTCCTGTTGTGCGAGGGGGAGCGTCCATGTCAGCAGACCCTGGGCAGTGCACGTAGGCTGCCCAAGCTGTGGCCATCCTTAGCACACACGTCTGGCAGGATCCCCTCTGCCCCGGGGCAGGAATTGCAGGTTTGGGTCTGACTCTCTGCTCTGCTGTGAAGTTTTAGTGTCAGCACAGAGGGGAAATGGGCATGGTTTCCCACTTGCAAGGACTGACCAGCAGGGCATGTTCATCAGCTGCTGTTGCATGAATCTCAGGGCAAAGACAGAGGAACACATCAGGAATTAGAGCTGAGGAATGTGGATAATGACGAACCCCTCTTGCGGTGATTCTGCCTCCGTCAGCAGTTTCGGGATCTTCTGGGTGAGCATTCAACGCGTGTGCAGCGGGGAGGGCCTCTTCCCCTCTCACGGCGGGCAGAAATCCATCCAAGCCTCGGCTGTGCCTCGGTGGGAAGGAGGCCGACAGCGAAGGGTTAACGTTTCCTCCCCTTGGCGTGAGTGACGTTCCCGCTTCCCTCCAAGGAGGTGAGCTCCTGCGGTCACGGCTGCGCTCCGACCTGGATGCCTGACAAATCCCCCGCGGGCCAGAGCGCAGGTCAAACGCAGACGTCTGGCGAGCGGAGCCGCGGCCGGCACGTCTGCTCCGGGCGCTGCGCCACGGAGGGAAGGCCGGCATGATAGATGATTCACGGGAATGTTTTTCTCCCTGTACGCAGCAAGTGCCACGGGGCTAAGGAGCACATCTGAAAACTTAACTCCTCGGTACGGGCTTCTTTCACAGCCTGGAGAGCATCTTCCTCGCTCTCCAACAGCCCAGAAGCACTGGGGAAAGCCCTCAGAGTTGCGGTCACTATTTTGTGACATGACAAAAAGGCTTTGTAAGCCCAAGGGAAGAAGCACACGAGTTTCCCGTTCTTTGTTTCAGGTTTTTGCTCGTTCATGTCCCCAGAAGCTGGACCTTTCCTTGCCGAGCCACAGCTCAGCAAGTTCAGATCATCCATGGACTCTGTAGATGCTCCTGTCGCTGCTCTTGAAATTCCAAACTGATGGGAGCTAATAAGATTTCATATGTTACGAGGTTAAAAGTCCAATTCTGTCAGCAGCCGCTCCAGCTCCGAGTGGAGGGAAGTTTCCTCTGGGTGGTATCTGGCACGCCGCTTGCCGCTCGCTAAATTTGGAGATGAGTAAGATGCCGCTTTGGATCAAAGCAAAATCCCCTGATATTAACACATTACAACTATGTTTTCTGCTGCAGAGTACTGAATATAGGCTGCTATTTAAAGGAATTTTCGTGGGAAATATCCAGTGATGCGGATGGTAGCTCTCTGTGCTGTTTGCTTGCAGTGTTCAGACACTTGTCCTCTGTTCCTAGAGACTGGGTTCATAGGCTAAACCTAAACCCTGAGCTGTTCTCAGAAGACGTGTAGGTTGGTGACTAGTATTTGTCCGAGGTCGTGGTGCAAATCCTAGTTCTGTTCTGCAAGGGTGGGCCCATGGGATCGGGCTGCGTCCCAGGTTGAGGAGCACGGTTATTGCTGCTGAGCTCTGGCATCTCGTGACAGAGATGCAAAGGGGTCACTCAGCGTCTCTAGGTGACAGTGCGGGAAAAGTGCAGGCATGAATGTGTGCTCGATACAGATCTGAGTTTTTAAGAAGAATTCCCCCGGGGGGTTATGGTTCACACTTGGCATTAACTACTAATATTTATTTTCAAATGCAGCGCTTGGAGAGGAGACTCTTAATGTGGAAAAAGTCAAATTCCAGCAAATGAGAAATTCAATCTGACCTAGATTTCTGGCCAGAAATCCTGATCAGGATAAAGTAGCTACACTGAAGTTCTTGCTCTCCAATTAGAGAGATGTCAGAAAGAGCACGGCTAGGCAGCAGTCTGGTAAACATAGGAATGTTTTCATTAAACAGCTTTGGGATGCAAAATTATTTATACTGACCTTGTTTTCCAACTCTTCTGAGGCCCAAGGAGAAATCTTGAGATTCTATAAGAAGTCAGGCCCCTTCATTATACTGCTTCCCATCTGTCAGGTTAGTTTTTAGGATATAGTGGTATTCATCTCTCTGGAAATAATGGGGATTTCACAGGCTAGAAAAAACCATGAATGAAGCTTTGCTTATCAATGAAGGGCCTAAGAGAGCTTTGCAGCATCATATGGGCATGAACTTAATTACAGCCAGCTGGGCTAGGCCGGTGGGAGCAAGCTCGTGTTTGTCCCTCTGAGGTGACATTGCTGAAGACATAACTTTTCTGAGGGGCAAAAACTAACATTTCAGGTGAAGGTCTTTGAGGGAAAGCAGTTCCTGGGGGTCTCGTGCACCTCCCTCTCTGTGCTTGGGGCACCTGCAAAGGCGAGGGTGGAATCTAGCCCCGTGTGAATGCGACTGCTGCCCCAAAGGAGGTAGCACCTGGCGTGGGGCGAGCGCCCCGTCACGTACCGGCACCTCGGTGCGATGCTCGGGGGTCCTGGAGGGGTGCAAGACACTAAGTAACCGCATGGGGTGATCGCAGGTAGCAGCCCCTAAGCTTGCAGAAAGGGTATGACTCCCCCAAGTGAAGAAACAGGAGTCTCACTGAAACAGGACTGCGTTTCCTAAGGCTTCCACCTCAAGTCCTACGATACTTTAATGTGATGTATGTCCTTCTCCTCTGCACCCAGTGGAATATTCTCGGGGTGAAGGGAGGAGCAGCCGCATCAGAAGCGAACGGTGCCATGTGCACCGAGCCGTGGAGGGGGAAACGCGTTCACGAATAGCAGCGACTTGGCAGAAGGCTGCGGGAAGCAACCTGCGCTCCGCAGATCTGGTGCGGCTGAAGCAGAGCTGCTCGCTAGGAGTGACATGACACCAGGCTTCGTGGAAGAGTGCCTGGCTGTTCGTGTTCCTTTTAATGGAACTATTTATTACAATTTGGAAAATGTAATTAAAAGTGAAATCACCCATTTGACATATGGTTTATTGGCCCCGTCTAATTAAAGTCTGTCTAGGAGAGAAGTGCTGCAGTAAGTGCAGGTGGAATTCCAGTGAAATTCTACTCCTCAAATACCTTCTTGGGGCATGTTCAGACCAGGAAAAAAAAAAAAGAAAAAAGAAAGATGGAATAAGGCTAAATAATGCTGGCTGCAAGAAACAGGTGAGATTTCCTGTTACACCTAGTTTGTTCCTCCCATTGCTGTTCCCAGTGAATAGATGCAGGACTGGAGCAGTACTACGTGTGTGAAGTAATCTCAGAGCTGCTCTCGGAGCTGGCAGATTTGCACTGAGTTTTTACTGTCCCCCTGCACTGCATGGGAACCATATAAATATTTGCCCTTTGCAGTCGACAGCTTTTCAGGTGTGTTTCCGTGATTTCAGCAGACTCAGTTGGTCCTTTGTAAATGGGAGGTGATCGCTCTCGGGCTTCTGCTCTGCTTGAGAACTGATGGGGCCTGGGGTTGGTGGTTGGCTTGCTAAAACATGCCCAGAAGTCAGTGTGTTAATGCTGATTTTTATCCATGCAGGGACGCAGGAGGTTGCATTCATCTGCACATGACTGTGGTGTGCACCAAAACCGGACACCTTTCTAGGGTGGCAGGTAGATCTGACAGCAGTTTAGGTCACCCGGCCTCAGATGGAAACGTTGCAGCAGTCCTGAGGTGTTGCTGGAGGAAGGTCACTTAGAGGATGTGAACGGCACTGTCACTGCAACAGGGGTAAGTTTAACCAAGCCAGCACTAAACCGTTCCAGCTCCCTCAGCACCCTGCCCCTAGCCAGGCCTCAATGCCTCTGTTGCAGATATGGAACTGGTTGTAACGTAGATGAGCAGAGCAAACTAGTTTTTTATTGCAGGATCGCTAGTCCTCATGGATTTTCCTGCCGCTCTGTCAGTATTTGGTGTTTTGCCTAATGCCTGGCTCGGCGCAGAGGGCTTCTGCTTTAGGTAGAAAGTGCAGGCTTTACTCAGATGGTTCAGATTCTAGCTACAGCTCTGAACCTAGCTTTTGCATTGGTTACAGGTGTCCTGCTGCTCCCAGGCACTCTAAATCCCTACTGAGATGCACCTAGACCTCTTCTGTTCATTGGGCTTGGTAAGAATTAGGGAACATTTCTAAATCACTATGCGTGCCATTCTGGCGGAAACCTTGAGAAAGCAGGAGACACGGAACCTTTCTTCCCCGTCTTTTGATTTCAAGCTAGTGTCATGTTCTGTGGAGCAAGTGGCTTGCCAGCTCTTGCGAGCTCAGAGCTATTTACCGCTGGCACAAGGATACCGTGCCCACCTCTCGGGAGGCAAAATAGCCGCCTGCCAGCCCAGCGGAGCTCCCTGCGCCACCTGCATCCTTCCCGCGGCTCCTCTCAGCGCGGCACGACGGAGTAACGCGGATGCAGTGGCTAAGGGGCTGCAGTCCCCTTTGCAGGAGGTGCCTTTCCTACCCAGCCAGCACGGGAGAGCCGCGGCGAGCCGGAGCGGCGAGCCGGAGCGATAAGTGTTTACCTTCTGCTCGCAGCAGGCAGGAGGGAGCAGAGCCCTTTCCCAGCCCTCCTTGTTATTAACCCTTGCTCTCACACCTGTTCTCGCTCTCACACCTCCGGAGCTCCTGAGCCACTTCTTGCACCTCCCACAAGTGCACATGCTTTTGCTCCAAGAAGCTCCCTGGATTTCGGACTTGTGTGTGATCGGAATGAATTAGAATTGGCTGAGGCATGGGATTATTGCAGACCTGTCACTTCACAGTATGTTCCTGTTACAGCCCACACTCATGTCTGCTAGTATTTTAAAGAAAACTTTAATTAGCATCTTCCTAAGAGTGTGAATAAATTGTTTTGTTGTTGTTTTAGGTTTGGTTTTGTTTTAAGGAAAAAAAAAATAAGTGTTTACTCACCGAGGATATGTTTCCAAACTCTTCATCCACTCTAATCCTGGATCGCTGGTATCTCAGTGTGCATCTGACTGCAAAGCTGCGCGTGGTGGTGTTGGTGGGAGGAAGGTTGCTCGGGAGTGGGGTAAGACATGCCTTGGCGGCGCGCGCTGATGTTGAAGGATTCTTGGGCTACGCTGAAGCAATGTTTTCTGACTCCTGATGGCCAAATGTCTCCCATGTGCCAGCAAACTATTCCAGGAAAGTCATTCCGGGTTAAGAAGGCTTGTGTCTGCCTCCCCCCAGGGTGGCAGCCCCTTGACCTAAGGTCTGAAAGGCAGGGCTAGGCCTCAGTGCCCTAAAAAGTCCTCAATAGCCCCGGATCCTCTGTCTAACAGTGACGCAGTCTGGGGACTCTTTACTGCAAGTACCGTGTCTGGCCAGTGCTGTTTGCTGTTTTGTACGTGGTTTCAACGTGAGCCCAGGTGAGTTGGGTGATGTTTCAGGCCTGCTTCATAGGCAGCAAAGGGACGTCAAGGAGGTTTTGTGCATGGCTCAGTTCCTGGCAGAATTACTTCAAATCCTACGGAGATGAATTGTATCAACGGCGTGGAAAGGTATCTACCTCCTCAACGACACCGAAGCCATGAAAGTGGAGGAAGAACAGATAGAAGAGGGTGAGATAACGCACCGGTTCCCTCTCCTTATGGGGAAGGAGCTGAAAATGAAGGGCTGAAAATTCAGGCTGGGACTTGGACAGCAGCTTTTAGAGAAAAGCTAACATGATCCCCATACCACACCTTTTATTGAAAAAGATGCAAACAAGATAAATCTGCTGCTGGGAATACAGAAGGCAGGAAGAAGTCACTAGCAACTGGGAAGAAAAAAAAAGGTAAATTACAAAAGCCAAAGAGAAGCCCTGACGATGAGCAAAGTCTTGCAGAAGAAATGAGGTGTTTACTTGTGTAACCTGCATGGCCTCCATTGGCTTTTGCAGGGCAAGGAAATGTAGCTGAGTGAATGTGCTGGTGTGAAGTATTCAGGCACACACAGCAGTTCCTTTTAGTATCACCCATGCATGGCTTTGGTTCCACCCACCGTGTTTGAATAAACACACTTGATGGGGATAAGGCAAGGAAAATCCTGTTCCCTGCTTGTGTTTGCTCTTCCCTTTGCTCCTCCTGCAGGGATATTAGAGACGCAGATGGAGCTCAAGGTGTGAGGTTTTAACAGATCCAAATCTATTTGATGTGCCCTTAAAAATCCCACAGTCATTTCCAGTGGCATCCTCAGAGCTGCTAATAACCAAGCATGTGCCCAGTCACTAGCTGCTACATGTATTGTTTATTTAATACCAAAAAATCATTCTTTTCCTGTCATGGGAAGGCTTCAAGCGTGGCCTTTTGGTGACATCAACACAAGAGCATCTTTGGGAGTAACAAAAGCAGCATTATCTAAAGCATACATGGGAGCAGCAGGGCAGTGGAGAGCGGACTGTCATCTTGTGCTTTGAAGCAAGTGGTTCCCACTGTGTCCTGGTGAGATTTCTCATATCGAATGCCACCTTGTAGGTGCTCAGAATGCCTCGAATATGAACACCCAATTCTTGATTGCTCTGATCTCTGCTTTGTTCCTTCCTGCAGGGTCTCGTAGAAATGCCCATGGGAATGGACCACTCCAGCCCTCCAGTGCAGCCTGGACCTCGGCAGCTCTCTAGTGCAGCCTCTGGCTTGGAGCAGGACTGTCACCAGCACCGGATCAGGTCAGCCATGGCTTGGTAACCACTGTGCATGGAGATCCCACCAGCCCTCTGTGCACCTGCTCCAGGGCTCTCCTGTCCTCCTGGGGGAGAACTTTAAGTCCAATCTGAACCTCATAAGCCATAATATGCGGGCACTGCCTCTAACTGCCATTACAGAAAGAGTTTGGTCTTGTCATCACTGTAATTTGCCTTCAAATTTTGTGGGCAGCAGGTTGGGAAGTGATTGTTCTTACTTGTCAGTACTGCCAGTGGAGGAGATGGCCGTTTCCTTCAGCCACTGCTGAAGCACAGCGTGTTCCTCAGCTCGACTCTTTTGGGGAAGAGCAGAAGCCGCTTCCAGCCCCTGCAAGAACCGTGGGGATCCCCATCCCCTGCAAATCCGCAGGACAGACTAGTTCTTTGAAGGAGAGCTTGCAGTCTTTCCTCATGGTGCATTCTACTGAAATCAAAGCAGATGTGTAAAAGTCAGTAGCTACCAAAATGGAGTCCTATTAAAGTAAAGGTCACCGAGTCAAAAATGAGGCCCGATCATATTAGGCTGATGGGGAAGCTCTGGTACAAGTTCCTGTGCTGCAGCAAAGTCTTCCCTATTATTTTCTCCTTCTTGTGACTCACCTGGTGTGACCGCTGCGGGTTGCTCCATCCTGGGGGAAGCGGAGCAGTTAACGTGCTGCTCGCCCCTGCCGTGACCTCTCCGCTGCCGCACCTTTGTTGGATGACAACAACAAAAACAGCACAGAGAATTCCCAAATGGGCGAGGGCCTGTTAATCCCTTAGACCAACCCAGTACTTCATGGGTGGGTCTCTGCTGGCCTCAGAGTAAATTAACATCTCCTTCCTCATCCCCAGCCCTCCCTTTCAGACTGCAGTAAATGCAGGTGCCTATGCCAGCTGCCTTCTACACAAAGGTGCCCTCAAGGACACAACGGTCTTACCACCTTAAAATCCTGGTCAATCTGTTTTTTTTTTTTTTTTCCCTGCCTCCCCATCTAGCTGTCTAATCATGGGTCAAATTGTCTGGTATCCCCCAAGAGTCCTCAAACCACCACCGGAGTAGCGCTGGTTAATACCAGTTGACAATTCTGCTGCTTCTTCACTGACCTTTCTCAGTGTTTTCCACCAGTGTGGAACTTTGGCCTGAATCCTTGGTCTGTTTTACCTAGCGTCCTCCTCCTGCTCTGTATTTTGTACCGTTTGTATCACCATGGTATCAGGGCTCCCTGTGGTCCGTATTAGATGTCATCCATTGAGGTATGGGAGAATTTGACCCAGTTTTCAGAGAAAAAGTGATTCACCCGCATTACACAATAGACCACAGGTGGAACAGGGCTCCTGGGCCCCATCCCATCACCTCATCCATTCAGGCCTTCCTTCCCACTTGGTACTCCAACAAAAACAGCATGTTCCCAGCTGCAGACACCCGCTCTTAATCCTCGCGTTAAGAGATCTTGAATGATGGGCAGTTCTTCCTGCCTTCTCTGGGTTTTGTAAGGTTGCTATTTGTCAAGTGAGAACATAGCAAACCAGCATCTTCCTTCTTCAGCTTCACCACAGGGTGAGTCATATGGAGTACTGATGGCATCTGGCACCAGGTTTTGGCTTCTCTTGTGAAAATAGCGAGTCCCTTATGGAAATCTGGTCATTAGATGATTAATTTTTTGTTTGCCCCCACCTGAACTGGATTCAGACTCAGATGCCATACATTTTCGTTAATCCTCTTAGCCACGATTTGGTTGCACCCTCTTACCTGAAGGAAAGGAATTTGATAATGCACCTATAAAATGAGCTCCAGCGATCTGACATTCAAAGCCAGACAAACAAAACTCTCTTTACCTGCTTGGAAAAAAAACACATCAATTACGTTGTCAGTTGTATTTGCCTTTCGCGGTCCTGGACCATCCCAGCAGTGCAATGTGCACTGTCAAAGTCTGTGGCAATACCTCAGCACTTAAGGATGTGCTTCAATTGTCTGGAAACCTGGACGCTGATGGATCATCCATGGTCTGCAGCGTTGAAAGAGCCACAGAAACAGACAGGAGCAGTCTCTGATGCCAAATAAATGCTGCAAAAAGTGTCTGAGCTCAGCAAAGCACGCTTGTAACCTTGGGCATGCTGAAAAGGTACATGTAGGAAAGAACCTGCTGAAAAGGAGGGGGTTCCCAGGTTCCTGCAATGTCAAACACGGCCTTCGTCCCTGCGCGCGTGCCGGCGGGAAGGGAAGAGCCCTGCTCGCCCGCCTGCAGCAGCGGCTGCTCGGGGCCCCTGGCTGCCCTCCGAAGCTGCTGTCCGCCCGCACCCAAGCACAGCCAGGAGGGAGGGTGCTGTGGCGCTGCCTTCCAGCTTTGCGCGGTCACTGGGAAAATTAAAGCACACACACGAACGGATTAGGTGCCAGAATAGGTCTAATTGTGGCTTATGCAATTCCTGCCTCACTGGCTTATGATGGAAATGTGCAGGGGAACCCTGTGCGCTGTGCTCCCCTGTTTGTCCTGGAAAGCCTCGTCTGCAGGAGGATGGGGAAGGAGGAGACCCGCTGCAGCCATCCTCACGGGCCCAGGAAGATGCACGCGGCCCGGATCCGTGTTTGTGTCTGCTGCCCTGCGAGGAGCATGTGAATTGTGCTTCAGAACAGTCTGTCACCCTGAGCACAGCAGAAGACACATTACTATTCATTACATAGATCCTCTCTACCCACCGTTGGTTTCTTGAGCAGCTAACACACTTTCCTTGTTTTATTTTTATTGTGCGTGTGTGTGTGTCATTCCAAGCCAGCTGGTTTGCTGAATGGCAGGTATCAGCTCTGCTCTTTCACTGCCATGCCAGTTGGAGTCCATGCTCACGTGTGCTCTTCTTCAGGAAACACGAAGTCCGTTACCCCTCCAAATTTACTGCTGCTTTAACACTATAAAATGATTTAATGCTTTTCACTTCTAACAGATACCCATAAATACACAGAGAAGTCTTTGAGAAATATATTTTGCCCTCAGGGTGCAAGTTTTAAGTATGATACGTTCTGTAGCGTAACGTATGTTTTTGTTTATGGCCAGGACGACAGTGACTGTCCCCAGAGCCGCTTGCGAGGCCGTGGCAAGGAAGGGGGCTGACTCGCCGATGGGGAACTGTTTCCTTATCAAAAATTATTGAGAATTTCTACCTGACTTTGTGTGGCTGCAGAATACACACACACAAGTAGGGAAGCACAGACAACCTCTGCGCACCGATCTCCTTAAACATTTCAGGCCATATGTTTCACTGAAACTTCTGCAGAACAACAGGAAAGTATGAGGGCTTTTTTTAAAGTTTCTGCAAGAAAGCCAGATCTGTCATCTAATAACACATCAGCCACATCTTTAACTATTGGAGAGTCTGTATCACTCTTCCTCAGCAATGAATATCTCTCCTCTGGTATGTTGTGCTGCTCTTCCTGACTGCTCAGAAGCTCAGGGCCAGAGCTTGGATATGCAGCTTGAGCTCAGCTAGGCCATGCCTGCAATTAGTTCT